>QLPF01001764.1:0-16886 GCA_003314045.1 Hygrophorus pudorinus
GAGGACGATCCTCGGTACGTACAGATCATGCTTGTGCTGTACAGACGTGTCCTTGATGAGGCCCTGGACATGTTTCTACAATTGACGTCAGAACAAATGTGATATTCATAACATTTCCGACTCACAAATTTGTTCCTCAACATATTTTGCAGCTCCTGCTGCTTGTCTTCTCCTGCTTTTTTCCCACCAGCGACCAGCCTCATCCATCGGTGCGCATACTCATATAGCTGCTGTTGGTTGCCTTCTATGTGGAGCGTTGGGCGATTCAGGTGTCCCATGATACGTGAGCGGGCCATGTAGACTGTAGTGAGCGGTGAGGAGTGAGTGGTGAGGAGTGAGTGGTGAGTGAGTGCCTTTGAGGGGATTGTGATGGTGCCGAGAAAGGAACAATTAACCGACAAAAAAAATAAAAATCAACATCGAATCATGTGACTGTGTCCACATTTTATCTACCAGGACTCGTCATTGCCCGTTACCGCTACCAAAACCCTTGACGCAATGCAAATCCCGCAATCAACCTCAGCTTGTAAGTCTCTTTCTGTTGCCTAGTTCATGCAGCTGATGCCCAACGTCTGCAGAAAGCATTGCTTCCTCCTCAAAACAAGTCCACTTCCTGTTGGACGACTCGGACTCAAAACGGACTACCATCCCGTCACTGGCCACAGCTGATGTGAAATCATTATGCGAGTCCCATTAAAGCGTCATCATCGTAGCCATTCAAAATATAAACCTTCCAGATTTGGCGCATGACTTTGCTTGGGCCGATCCTCGTCCCGTTGACGCCATGGTCATCGATGTAGATGCTGAAGATGACGACGATTTCAGTTTCGGTGACCCAGCTGGTACGTCGTGTGTTCAAGTTATGGATGAATCAGTGCTTACATCTGTCTCAGCTGCTCAGACCATCAATGATGAAGATGACGCCGATTTCGGTTTCGGCGAACTGTTGCAACCGCCAGGTGAGTTTTTCATGTTGCGGGCAGGAAGTGTTCTTACATTCCCCTCAGGTACTCGTGGAAGCAATGACATGGACATGACGCTGGATGAAGACGACGACGACTTGTCATTGTGGCCGCCTGTTGGAGGTCTGGCCCTGCCCAACAATAAAGAGGCCGATGACAATGACAATGACGACGACATGTCGTTGGAACCCCCGACAACTCATCGGGACAATGTTCAGGATGTTGATGCCCAATATGAAGAGGCCGATGACGATGACGATGACGACGACATGTTGTTGGAACCCCTGATAACTCGTCTGGACACTGTTCCGGATGTCGATGCTGAATATGAAGAGGACAATGACGATGACAACGACTTGTCATTGGAACCCCCGTTAAGTCGTCGGGGCACTGACCTCCAGGATCCCCTACCAAGGCCAGGTATACACCCCTTCCATAACCTCCCACCACTCGTTCGGGATGTCGATGCCGAATATCTGGCCGAGACAGCTTTGCTGCAGGTGTCAGACGCCCACTACATTCAAACCGCCTTGCTCGTGCAAGACATGGATCGGTCCCAGCGAATTCTATGTGTCCAACAGCGGGCGATGCAGCAAATCGACAATCTCATCAGGAGGTGCAGAGGTGGAGGAAAAGAAGGAGAAGCATAAGGGCCCAAGTACCAGATACATATAGAGATGTAACATTATAATTTTATACCATCACAACCTGATTCCCCCAACACCTGAGTCTAGGAGATTAAGTGGATGCTGATGCATAGTCAGCAAACTGTGGTTGCGACCGAGCTGAGAGAAAGACATTAACTTGTTCAGGTGGATGATTTATATGAGGACCTTGTGTGGGGAAGATAGTGATGACAATAGCAGCGCAGGTGAAGAGACAGTGGGGGGTAGACCTGCTCAGCCAGGTTCATTGATCAATACATACCGAGGCCGAAGCATTGATATCAACCGATGCATCTCCAACAGAAACGGACCGATTGGCTGACCCATCTCCCAGGAGAACATTAAACTCTAATGTAAAAATCATTCATCCGACAACCCATCTGCAGGGAGATAATTTAATCTCGGGTGTTTTATTTCTGATGGGAAAATGGGTTTTCGGCCAACTCATCTTATACATTATCAACCTATTCATCATCCTCAATGGCAGCCGATCAATGTCTAATAAGACAGTGACATATCAGCAGATCCATCTTCAACGACAAATGGAAATATCAGCCCACCTATTGGAATGAATCTGTGGGCATGTTAGTAGAGTGTGTGGGCACCAATGCTGAGCCAAGCCGAGCCGATCAGCACTGTAAACGCAAATATATGACAACTTACATTGGTGAGCTCAGTACACAATTACGGCAGTTGCACTTCATGCTGAGATATGGTATGAAATAACGACATGGCATTTGGAATGCATCTGTGGCAATATTAGTACAGTGTGGGGCACCAATGCTGATCCAAGCTGATCGGGACTGTAAACGCAAACATATGACAACTTACAGTGTTCATTTCGGTCCAAAATTACAGTAGTTGAACTCAATACGGAGATATAGTATGAAATACAGACATGGAATTTGGAATGAATCGGTGGGGGTATTAGTAGAGTGTGGGGCCACCGATTTGAAGCTGAGGCAATCAGGACTGTAAAAAGTAACACCTAAAAGTTGAGCACACAATTGCAGTAGTTAAACACCATACCAAGCCCTGGGTGCCCATGCTAAGCTGATGAAATGGGAACATGCCTTGCCAGCCAATCCCTCTTATATGGGCACCTCAAATATCGGCTGACCCATCTTCAATGAGAAACTCCAATATGGGCCCACCCATCTTTAATGGGAAATTGCATTATCAGCCGACCCATCTCCAATGAGAAACTCCAATATGGGCCCACCCATCTTTAATGGGAAATTGCATTATCGGCCGACCCATCTTTAATGAGAAACTCCAATATGAGCCCACCCATCTTCAATGGGAAATTCAATTATCGGCCCACCCATCTCCAATGAGAAACTCCAATATGGGCCCACCCATCTCCAATGGGAAACTCACATATCGGCCGACCCATCCTGCAATACTATTGTCGGCCCACCCATCTTCAATGGGAAGATGCATTATCGGCTGACCCATCTCCAATGGGAAATTCAAATATCAGCCGACCCATCTTCAATGGGCAAATGCATGATTGGCCCACCCATCTGCAATGAGAAACTCCAATATGGGCCCACCCATCTCCAATGGGAAATTCAATTATCGGCAGACCCGTCTTGTACGACTAGAATACTAATCTCGGCTGATCCATTGCTTATGACTACAATACTATTGTCGGCCGACCCATCATTTATGACTACAATAATTATATTGGCTGACCCATTATTTACGACTACAAGTCTAATATCGGCCGACGTCCACTGGCTCATCTCTAACATGATTTTGTCACTGTCCGCTCCCCCATCTTAGATGGACTAAGTCACTGGAAGGGCTGAGTCTCTGTTGGAGGATCATCCTGCTGCATTCCTTCCAAATGTTCCTGCAAGGCCTGGTCATATTTTTGCTCAGCTGCTCTTTCTATGCTGAGCACTCCCGCTGCATGACTTCTATCATTTCCTGTGCTTGGCCTAACTTCCGCGTCATGTTGTGGAATTCAATAGCACCTTTTTTATACTCTGAAGTCACCATGGCAGCCCGCTTTGCTTGATAGCAGGTGTCCTCCTTTGCCTGGGAAATCGTCAGCATTCATAGGCTGTTAATGAAGAATAAATATCACATCACAATATTGACTGCGTGAAGGCCCATCTATGTCAGGGCGGCACCAAATACAATAAAGTACCGGTTATCCTGTAAAGATACAAGACCAGAAGATGAAGCAAAAGGTTAGAGGAGAAGGATAAGAGGGAAGAGAGAGGAGAGAGGTTGCCAGAAAGCCATCTTAGAAGGAAGCCCCATAGATATGGTGGTAATCCTGAGATAACAGACTGGAGAGTCTGTTACTCGTTTATTGCAATATATACACTAAATGGTACAGTGGCTGTGTACTACTACATTTGGATGTGAATCGGATGCGCTGTGCTTGCAGGCAATGGTCAGGTGATAATGTGCACAGCACGAGAAAGAAACAATATGTGAAGAAAGAGATATACTATAAAAGGGTGATCATCGGGCATTTATGAACCAAGATAGCAGGATAGCCTTACGATTGAAAGGCTATGGGCAAGGCTATGGACCGAAACAATGATTGGCAGCTGTCAAGTTTATCTGGTAATTGATCGATAGAAGTCTGATCGATCATTTGTGGGTCCAGAATCTGGAAGCGTGTTTAGGAATGGTGTGCCTTGTGCTCATTAATCCAAATGGAGATTAGGACGAAATCCGATCAGTGGTGGATGGAAATAGATTGGTGGAGCAACCATGTGGCAGGCCGAGTCTGGAGCGGAACACTATTGTTGTGCCTTGTGATCAAAGAAGATATAATTAAAGAATGTCCATGCAGCAATTGTTTATAGGCTGTGTGAATGTCCGAAATAGGATGAAAGAATGTTCGAAAAAGGAAACTAGACAGGGGTAAAAGTCATGTCATGACAATCTACAGCACATACTTTGGTATGTATTTCTCCTTTTTCAAGCTTGTCCTGATCTCATCAATAGTCAAATTCACCATTCTGATACACCTGCACATACCTGCAGGTCACCACCATGGTTCCGACCATCCTCTTCCATGGAAAGTTCTCTGCATCTATTGGTACTGAACATGCTTGAAGGGTGGCAGTGGTGGTGGGTGGGTGTGGTTTTAATTTGGCGTTACTGACTGCAAGCTATTTAAGATGGCGACCTTGACGTGGTCAAGCCCTTGCTTAGATTATTGTGATCGGCATGCGATCTCAATGAAGTAACTTATTGTGATCTTATTGTGATTTTGTGATCTGCACCTGGCGCATTAGGATTCCTGTACATTTGTTTTTTTATCTTTGACTATAGTACATTTCTTTCGGTTAGCTGACCATAAACAATAAACAAAATAGTCTATTCTATATGAGGTTATTGTTGGTGCGCTAAGTACAAAGCCGACTGGTGTCTACCAGTCAGGATATTGAGTGAAAGCAAAGTGGCACAAACAAAAGGCAGGTTCAGCCGGACTTTGCTGATGTTGTGTTGTATTTGGCTGGAGCATTGAAATTTCGTCTAAGTCCGACGCTCACTTGAGTCATTCCATACTGACTGCATGGTAAAGACATTGTGCAGTCTTTGGCACTCTACACGCTGCATACTGCATGGCGTAGACACGGTGCAGATCTGCTGCCAGGGCCCACCATATATCCTCGCTGAACTTTACGCCAACCACCTGTCAATTCCCAGCTGAGGTCAAGGTCTCACACTGGCAATGCTAAGGCATCGCCCTGGGTTAGGGTGGTCTTTGAGCAGATAAATGTATGAGGGTATCAACAATGAGTGCCTGGATGTGCAGATCTCGCAACTGCAATAACCCATTGCATCCATTGTGTTCCCAGGTCCCCACTGCTATCCTGAATGGCGTAGACACTATTTAGGTATCGGAATCCTTGTATTCCTGCCTTGTCCATTATTCAACACTTCAGCACATATGTACACACTTTCCATCATTTACGCAGCTCCTCATAAGCTGTCTGTTGCCAGTACCCACCTAAAGGCCACTACCCATGCAGAGTGTGATGGCCTTGATGACGATCCAAGCCCTTAGTGAGTACACACATTCCACTATTTATGTAGTGTCTCTTATTATTTGCTCTATTAGCTCATGTCATGTCCATCGCGTTCCCAGGTCCCCACCACTGTCCTGAATGGCATAGACACCATTTAGATATCGCAATCTCCTCGTATTCCTGCCTTGTCCGTTATTCAAACACTTTCCTGGGTTTCTCGTCACTGTCGCCACCTATTGGCCAGATCTTTTATTGTAATGTAATATCACAATAAACATTTAGTGCCCATGCGGCCCTGATTTTTATAAATTCACAGAATTGACCGCCTTTCCATCTGTGCTGCATTATCCACTGTCTCAAATCTGCTGTGCAGAATATACCCAGTATGTACTCCTCTTACATGCAGATATTATCTTCTAACTTGTTTTTCAGGACCTCTGATCAACTTTACTTACCTCATCCGTTTCCTACAAGCGAAACTCATGTCTCTTCAATGAAACCCGACTTTGAAGCAACTCTTTCCAGTAAGTTGTATTTACCACATGTTCTCTCCTGGGCTCAAGGTGCTATCATAGACCAAGTACTGTGTAGCCAGTGTTCTGTGTAATTCCGGGCCACCACACACAAGGGGGAAACGGAACTTCTCAGGTTGGAATAGACCCATAGGAAAGCATTTTTCCACATCCAAGGTGAGTAAGTAAACAAAGTGTTCAATTGGTACAGTCTCATGTTTGCAATGTTAGTCCTTTCTTCTAGTGCTTCCAATGGAATCCATTGAGAACATTTTCCGTCTGGTCAATGAAGCTGATGATGTAAAATCTCTGACCTGCGTCAGCCACTTCTTCGCCTCAATCGCATGCCCCATATATGTTATAAAGCTCGGAATTAGTGTCAAGGCATCTTCACTCTTTGTCCACATCCACAGTACATATTTTCGAGCTCTGGCCATTTGGCGGCGTTCGAGGCTATTCCATTGCATTCAAGACAAACACCTTTTCTGTGATATTGACAGTCATGATTTCAAGCTCGCTAAGCAGCAGGCCTGTGCTCTTCGACACTTCCTTTTGACCCCTTTCATTGGCCGACCATTCCTGTCTATATATATAGCTTCCACAGGTGCCTTATCACCACCAGAAATACTCCAGTTTATTCAGCTCATATACGGCGCATGCTGCCAAGCAGCCTCCATTTCCAGTGGACAACTGAACCCTGACTGGCTGGAAATCGCAGTCAATTCATGCTCTTTGAAGCTGCCAACTATGTTTATGTCCCATCTGCAGTCATTGGACATTGACAATCAACACTTCTCTCCACGGCAGTGGTCAAACCTACTGCGTCATTTGACAGGTCCGCAACTTGACACCATACATATACATGGACAGCTGTCAACCATCATGTTGATCAAATTCCTCTCACAACATTCTCATATCAGCAGGCTAGGTTTCCAACCCTGTTGGGCGGAACACAACAAATGCATCAAAGCTACGGAGTCTCTGTCAAAATTTCAGATGCCGAAGTTGACAGAAATAGAAGGACCTCCATGCCATATGAGGGCAGTGTTGGAATATATCTTGCCCACTTTGCCCATGCTCTCTCTCGATATGGATTATGATTGGCCTATGACATACCTGCAGTATGTTCATGCAGTGTTGTGTTCTGTGAGTCAATGCAGAACACCCGTTCATCTCAGGATCCATTTAGCAAGTCACTTTGACCTGTTGCTCAACCAGAAGGAGCTGGAATCCCTCTGCACTATCCCATTGCCTCAAGTGATATCAGTGGAGATCTCGTTCTTTTCTAAGGGCAAATACCAAGTACTTGTATGTGTCCTACCTTTGAAAGACAGATCCACTGAATTGTCACTCGAGTCTCCCCACTGGTTTTTTTACTCCCTCCCTTGCTGACATTCAGATCCGCCATTGGATCATCCCTACAAGAAAGGCGACGGGCAGGGTGAGCCTATCCTGCAATCTAGTACTTTCCCCTCTGACAAATGTTCTACAGAAGCCCACCGATTTGAATCATGGCTGAAAGCCACCAACATTGCCTAATGAGACACAGAAAAATGCATACATTACTTTTTTCCAAAATTTTCTGCGTCTCATTTTTCTGTTGCCTTGTATACATGCATGTTTGTTACTTCTGTGGCTGATATTAATACCGGTAGTACTATAGTTTTAAATTGTTCAAATCGTACAAAAAAAATGGTGTCATAGGCGGCTTAGCTCATCAGCTGCAACAGGCTTACATGTTTGTTAATTGAAGTCGGTCTTGAATTACATAATAAACAACAGTGTCAAGGAACTGGAATGGCCACCTTAGGCAGCCGAAACCTTGCTTTTAGTGTGTTATGAGTACAAGTACGAGTATGAGACTGTGGGGTCATCGGTTGAGTGCTATTTGTAACAGATGGTAGTTGTTCCTGTGCAACAGCGTGATACGAGCAGATGTCTCACTCATGACACGTCATCTTGATGTATGTTGTACTGGTAATTTTCCACTGGTTGGATTTCAACAACCCAATTGTTTGTTATGACATCTATTGTTTGAGGACAGAGGTTCAATGACAAGGGTGCCGTCATTGGCACAAATGGGAACAGTTTGAGGTAGTAGATCAAGACTCTGATGCGCAAGGTAATTACAACTACAATCTGAGATTATGTTTTGTGCTAGCAATTCCTGGAGCTGCAGCCAATGTGCTGTGCACTGTGTCCATGGCCTTTTGTGTTGTGGACCCCTTTGATGCGGCTGAAGCATACTTAAGTTGAGCTATGAGGATGAGGTCGAGTGGCCAGATATTCTTGTAGTTGTCCAAGAGAGAGTATATAGTGACCATCTGAGAAAAATGTCAGCAAAATCTCAAGGATGAGCAAATGGTATGGTATCACCTGCTTCCTGACCTTGTTGAGTTGAGCTTTGTCTTGATCCATAAAAGACACCGCTTTGTTCAGGTGTTCATTTATATAAACGTGGAGAGTTTTCTAGTCAAAGTGCTGGTTGTAAGTGATAATCGGGGGACATGTAACGCAAAGAGAAACAGACCTTCATAGCATCTAACTGTACTTGTTCCCAGCTCCTTTTGGACAGGGAATTCTAATTTTGTCAGACACTGACACTGAAGGTGGTGTAAGGGTACCACAGCGTGATAACATTGGAGTGTCACTGGACAGTGAAATATGCTCCTCATCTTTGTCATTGGATGGGCCTGGAGAACTCAAAGGGCTCGATTCAGCTCGAGAAGAAGGATGGGGAGTAGTGTTTCGGCTACAAGCAGGATTATATGGATGGTAGCAAGGTCTGGATGGTGATTTTTGGAAAGGAAATCAACCCTGACGCTCATTTATGTGCAAGCAGAGGTGCAAAATGGTCAGTGGCATTGAGATCAGTAGCACCCAACAAAATGATTAGGGGGCGGGGTGGTGGCAGAGGTGGGGAAAAAGGTGGCATGGATGAAGATGTTATTGTCATGAAGGTGAAGTGAGGGTGGAGGTGAGGTAATAAGGTGTTCCTTATGATAGGAAATGTGACAATTGGGCATCAAGGCTGTGGTAGACAACAAGAACCTATTTGAGTAAACATGAATCACCGATAATTGACAATATTAATTCCTTACCACACATAACAATAATTGAGATCTGAACAATTGTCAATTGTCAAGCTGAAGTACATAAAGTTGTTTTCTTGACTCCTCACCAGACAACTACAATGATCCAAACATCTCTCAACAGCCTATACACATTCGAAGGCACTTTGGAAGGCCACAGGGGTGCGATTTTGTGTTTAAGTGCAACAGACGATGATCGCATCCTGGCAAGTGGAGGTAACCCAGAATCATATTGGATGTTTTCATTGGGCTGAACATCTATAGGTACTGATGGCATAAGGCTGTGGAATCTGCCAAAGATGATGGAAATGAAGACCCCAAGCACCGCAGGCTCAAGGGAAGTGACAACTGCTCTAGTCTGGATCAAGCACGAAGATGATCCTGACGAGGTATTGTTTTACAGAACTCAAAATGGCCATCTTATTTGCTGGAAGCAAACTATATCTTTGTCCACAGTGAGTGTTCATCTTGGAGATAGACTAAAGTGCTCACCCAGTGCCAGGTTCTGTTCAAGGAGCTGAACTGTGTTCAACTCGCTATTCCTGGAGAAATCACTGGCCTTGCATTCGACCCGACAACAAACCACCTTGCAGCATGCAATCACAATTTGGTTATACAGCTATTTGCAATAGATGGGTTGATGAAAGCCTGTGTTATCTTTTCTGTTACAATCCACAACTTTGTCCCGAAAGCAATCACATTTGGCCATATGGGCGAGAACATGAGAGATGTCCTCACTTTTGGTCTGCACAACAGTCAAATGTTAGTATTTTACAGGTCTCAAGCATGCTAAGAGCTGGACTTGATATTTACAGACATACCTTGTGCAGAAATGATGGACAAGTGCAGCACACAAGAAGTATTGGGGGGATGATATAGGCTGGATTATGTGTCATGTTGTTCACTAGACTCAAAGTTTACACAGTGGCGATGTAGTAGTCAATGCTCGCAAGGGAGTGTTCTGTATAGATGATCCTGGGCAAGGTTTTGGCCTTTATCGTCTTGATACTAGGGCACGAATTCGGACTTTTCCCATTGCCATCACAAAATCACAACGGCCACATCAAGTTTCATTTGCAGAGGAATGTAGTGTTATAGTCAGTGGCAGCGATCATGGAGTCATATATCTTTTCAACCAGAGGAGTGGTCATATGTTAGATGAGCTGAGGATAGATGCTGATGATTGGATTCAGATGGTCACAGTGAGTGCAGGTCAATGCCCACATGTTCTTCTGGCTAACACCATCCTAGGCCACAGAAGTCAACAGCAACTTCACTGTGCTTGGAGCAAAATCTCGAGACATAGATGGGAAAAATGATATTTTCATCTGGAAAAGGGGCTCCCATAAAGTTGTGGCGAGTGACACTGTGCCCAAGGGTGGTCTTATCTGGACGAGGATCTGAATTTTTGCCCAGATATTCATGCTTCTAGCGACAGTCACCTTTGTCTACCAAAACCTTAATGTAAGAGTCTGCTACAGCTGTGTGAATCGCCCTGACCTACGCCTTGCCAACAGCGCAACATTTTCACAGGCACAC
This sequence comes from Hygrophorus pudorinus, assembly GCA_003314045.1. Classification (NCBI taxonomy): domain Eukaryota; kingdom Fungi; phylum Basidiomycota; class Agaricomycetes; order Agaricales; family Hygrophoraceae; genus Hygrophorus; species Hygrophorus pudorinus. The sequence goes on from QLPF01001764.1 coordinate 10,775, forward strand.
CGACCATTAGAACTACTACGCCTAGCCAATCCAGAGTGCCAACAGCCTTCGTGAAGTGGCTAGAGGACCAAGGAAGAGATGTTAACGTGGAAGACAAAGACGAATTACATATGTCAAAGATTTCAGAATCATTGCAGATAGAAGATGATCAGGAGGTAAAGGGGTCAGGGTCTGACTTGATAGTCCTTTGAGATGAATTACGTATGACGGAGGATGTCTCACAATCGTCACAGACGTTGTGAATTGCACAAAGGGTAGCAGATTGCAATATTAAATAAACAGCATCTACGCCATTCAGGACAGTGGCAGGGACCTGGGAACACAATGGACATGACATAAGCTAATAGAGCAAATAATAAGAGATGCTACATAAATAGTGGAATGTGTGTACGTACTCACTAAGGGCTTAGATCATCATCAAGGCCATCACACTCTGCATGGGTAGCGGCCATTAGGAGGGGTACTGGCAACAGGCAGCTTATGAGGAACTGCATAAATGATGGAAAGTGTGTATATACATGCTGAAGTGTTGAATAACAGACAAGTCAGGAATTCCGATATCTAAATGGTGTCTACACCATTCAAGACAGCGGTAGTGACCTGGGAACGCAATGGACACAACATGAGCTAATAGAGCGAATAATAAGAGACACTACATAAATAGTGGAATGTGCATACTCACGAAGGGCTTAGATCATCATCAAGGCCATCACACTCTGCATGGGTAGTGGCCTTTAGGTGGGTACTGGCAACAGATAGCTTATGAGGAGCTGCATAAATGATGGAAAGTGTGTATGTATGTGCTGAAGTGTTGAATAACAGACAAGACAGGAATACGAGGATTCCGATACCTAAATGGTGTCTACAACATTCAGGACAGCGGTGGGGACCTGGGATGCAATGGGTTATTGCAGTTGTGAGATCTGCACGTCCAAGCACTCATTGTTGATACCCTCATACATTTATCTGCTTGAAGACCACCCTAACCCTGGGTGATGCCTTAGCATTGCTAGTGTGAGACCTTGACCTCAGCTGGGAATCGACATGTGGTTGGCATAAAGTTCGACAAGGATAGATGGTGGGCCATGGCAGCAGATCTGCACAGCATCTATGTCATGCAGCGTGCAGCATGTAGAGTGCCGAAGACTGCACAGTGTCTACGCCATGCAGTCAGTATGGAAAGACTTGAGTGAGTGTTGGACTTAGAGGAAATTTCAATGCTCTGGCCAAATATGACACAACATCAGCAAAGTCCGGCTGAGCCTATGCTGTTTGTGCTGCTTTTTGTTCTCCTCACATACTTATTAGAGTAGACTCTAATAAGTCTCTCAACGCACCCAATATCCTGACTGGTGTAGACACCAGCCAGATTTGCATCCAGTATTACGTGCTTGTTAGTCATACAAGTAGGTTTTGGATCAACAAACTCTCTTTTGTTAGATCTGACCTCACTTCTTGTCCCAACACAGGCCACTTTGCAATCACTTGTCCTGTCATCAATCTCTGACTGGTGTAGACACCAGTCAGCTCTGTGTCTAGTCTTTCATGCTCGTTAGTCATACTAGGCCACAGTGTCTGACTACTGACAGACGATAGTCAGATCGGACCACTGAATTGTCACTCAAATCTCCCTTGTTTTCACGGTAGATTTTTGAATCAACTGTCTTTTGCTAGTCTCACATGTCAGTTATAGCCCAATCTGACCACACCAGTTGTTTTGCTCGCTTGTTGTCTCAGCATCATCAGTATCTATCGTAGACAGTTGTCAGATCTGACCCACTGAATTTTCACTCGAGCCTTCCTTGTCTTCAAGGTAAGCCTTTGAATAACTGGCCTCTTCGATTCCTTCCCTTGCTGACATGTCTGACACACATTTAGATCCTCTGATGGCTTCCCAACCAGTTTCTGCCACACAAGGTCACCATGCGCTCGTTGGCACTGATCTCTTCACTGCTTTTCAGGGAGATTTGAGCATCTTCCCCAATGTTCCAGCACTAAATGGTTCACCTAGCCTGTGGTCATTATCCCTCAAAGGAATCTGGCAACTTGGCTGGGTTTCAAACGAAGTTCCTTTCATGTCACTCGTCCTGCTCTATAAACCATTCTACGGCACTCTTTTCTCTCATTTGGCATATAACGGCCATACAATACCTGTGGTTGAGAGTGCTGCAGATGGATCATGGGCTTTGGAAGTGTCAGTTATCCAGGAGTGAGACACATTGGAGCGTATTCTGAGGGCATTGATCTCATCCATGCACCATATAATTGGTCCTGTATTTTCCAAAAAGTTTTGATATTGGTCCTTCCCAATGAGATACGGCTACAAACTAACCCATAGTTCGTACGGTGCGGCCTGGTTCATAGCCCTACGTTCTAGGGATGCCTTTGTTCCCCTGATGGCATTGCTTTCGCTGATGTTGATTCTCATGCTCTGGAGGGAGTCTGTCTCTCTGACCTTTTTTTGGCTCGACAAAAGCAGTTTGACAGCTGCATTGCGATGCCACAGAGGGCTGATATCATAATGGGATGTAGATGGTGATGCACTGCCTCTGTCACTGCTGGATGCCGTACCTGATCCTTCTAGGCCTCCACTACGCCCTCTGGAGGGTTGAAACGCCTCTTGTGCCTCTTGCCAGTGGTGGTGGGTTAGGTGTTCACCTATCGCTTGCCAGACCCAAAGAAGAATCACATGCTGTGAGATTGAGGCAGGCCAAAGAGGTGTGCGACAGCACACAGACCAGCAGCACTTACAAAAGGCATGTCCTGAGGTGGTGAGACGAGAGCCAGGCTTATCACTATGTGGCAGAGCCAATCTACATGCCAATCCCTGCGCTACCAGTTATGGCAGCCAAGGTGAACACTCTCTAATCTGAGATACCTTGACGTAATTGGTATCCAGCTGACATAAACTGATTATAGTCAGCTGCTAGAACCCAGTCAGGCTGTTCTAGTTCTAGCCTATCATGCACCATGTCACGAATATAATGTGCAATGCATATCTGTTCTCCTCCATCCCAACCAGGAACTTTATGTTGAATGACACGACCACATACCAACACAACAGTTCCTGGGTAGTAGCTGAATCTTGTTTTGACATCACACAATGTAATGTGTGGTTCTGTGTGAGTACCAATACTGAGGAGCAGATCGTAATCAGAGGGTGCAGCCTATGGCCTGGAGTTAAGCAGTTGACGATTATTTGCATCCCGGAATAGACAGTGGGCCACAGAGCAATGTTGGAGTGGTAATTGTCCAAAGTGAGAGGGTTTTTCAACTGGTAAACTGCATCTCGCGCAGCCAAGTACAAATTTGGGGTAGTCAGGCTAGCAATGGAATTGAGGAGGAGTTCCCCGTTCATGATCGATATCAAGAACGCAACACCCTCATCAGTGCAGAGGTCACTTGATGGGAAGATATCATCTTGTATACGCTACACATCATTTCTGTCAGCTGGATTTCTGGGAAAATAAAGAAGAATGGATACCTGTTGTCACTGCATGAACCACCCCGGTGACATATCTGCTGTGCCAGGATGAAAGAGAGCTTCAGACGGTTCTAGCTTGAATCCAGTGCCATGCTATGTTGATCCTGATGCATATCTGCGCAAGGATCTCTCCAACAGGTGCCTGATTCCAAGCACTGCATGGTTGAAGTTGTCCTGTGATAGAAATGATTGATTTTATATGGGCCTAATTTCTGTGGCAAGGTCACATACAATGCAGTGATTGCACAAAATCAGTGGGAGGTGCCAAGCCATAATCTTGCCATGCCAATCCATAATGGTTGCTGGTTTATCAATATCTCCAAATTCTGCCTGTTTGAAATAATTTGATAAAGCAATATCACTGCTTGCTCTTGTTCCATCTAGGTTCACTTTCAACAGTTTAACCCACTCTGCATATCGTGTAACATCCCATTCGGTGTAGACTGAGCAGCTTTTAAATCCCATGGCAAAATAAGAAGGAATGTGGGACATATAGGGATTAAGCACAGCTGCTACAATAATGAGAACAATATAGACAAACTCTTCTGTGGTTGTTGGTTCTCCCCTTTGATGCAGTTTGCTGTTTATCTTCATTCGCATGTTGTAAATTGTATTATGCAAATGTTTCCTGGTGGAGAAGTAATATTAATGAGCACATGTTTGGCACAGTAACAGGCTTGTCCCCACAGGATCTGCTCTTTCTTGACTGCAGGGTCAGTGGGGCAATTGTGTCTGTCCCAGTCATAAAAACTGGTCCAGCGCACCATATTGACCATGAAGAGTTGCCACATATAGGTAGGGAGATCCAGTGATTGACTTTAAAGAGGCACAATCAGCACCATATACATTGAAGAATTGCCATCAACGTACTCCATCAAGATAACAGATCAAGGCTTAGTCATCAGATGCTACATATGATCAGTCATTCGGTACAATGTCAATAAACTATATGTGCTTATTCATACATCAACTGGTCAATGCACATGACTAACGTGATAGCCATATCTGAGTCGTTCTTTACAATCCTAATAGTGACATTGCTTAGTCATCTATCAACTGGTCGATGTACATCAGACACAAAGTGATCGAAGCTTAGTTCCCCACTGACTGGTGGATACATCTCACTAAATACAACAGCAACATATGATTAGTCATTCAATACAACAGCCACATATGGTTAGTCATTTGGTACAATGTCAATAACTACATGTGCTTAGTCAGACATCGACTGGTCAATGCACGTGACTGACGCAACTTTGTTTAATTGTTTGTCTATCACAACAAATATAAACAAAGCAATGTATCAATGTGTTTTTTTTTTTCAATCTCCGCTTTTCCTCCTCCCACTGTTTGCTGCTGTGCTGAAACAAGATTGTCTCAATCTATCAAGGCTACCACATTTGAGGTGACTCAATGTTATGGCTGTCTGTGGTTGCAAGACAGATAGTCATTATATTCAGCCATCCCAGGCCAGGGTAGTGCAAAGGGAGCATCTGTTCCCTCCGTTCTAGTTTGCTGATCACTTGTTGCTTTGAAGTGATGTGTATGGGTTCTGGGGGACTTACAGGGTGGGTGTCTCGTGTAGGGACCTTCACGAGTCCAGGTCACCCATGGGTAACCATGGGTTGAGCTGTGGGAATACCTGTGGGTAATGCTACCCATGGGTCAGGTACCTGTTTCCCACGGCTCATCCCGGATCTGGGTTTGGAATTTTTTGCTGGCAAGTACCCACAGGTTTCTAATATAATTTTTGAATCTTTATGACTACCTCAACATTTGAATACTACACTCAGAAAGTTGGTCAGAAGTCTACTAAAGTTATCTTGTCATCAGAGTCATTGCCTAGATTCTCCCTCGCTACACTCGCTGCTTCTGCTGCCGCCATTGCCATCTGAGGTTGCATAGCAGATACAAGAATTAGTTGCTATATCATATATGGTAAGATCAACTGCATCCACTCAGCAAAAGCAGACATTACTTCAGCATGTTCACAAATGTGTGCTAAACAAGTGTCATACCCTCCATTGTGATGCGCGTTAGTCAGTTCGAGCACGAAAGATCTGACTTCAACAGAGAGGATCTGAGGGTTCAAGGTAACATCCCATAACCTAGCTATCAGTGGCACGAGGCTGTTGATGTGTATGGCAGGAATGATGTCCACATTGAGACTATGCAGATTGAGCCAGCGGGTTGGTGGACGGAGAATTTGGGCTCGCAGATTGTCGTAGGCATTGTCCGAAATGAGCTGTAAGACAGACTATATGATTTATTAGCAGCGAATTTAGGGTAACGACAATCAACATCACCATAGCCAAGTGTCAGTATGGTTGGATAGAGTTGAAGCCAGGTTTCTGGGGGAGCGACAGAGAGACTTGACAGCAAGAATAATAACAGTGAATTTAAGTATGACTCACAAAATGGGTTTTTTTTTGTATCTGTGGGACACAATAGCCGATGCAAAACTGAATGAATTGGAATGAGATCTTGAAGACGGTGTTCTGGAGACATGCTTTGAGGAGCTAATAATGTGATCGAAGTAAACTGTTTGTGATCTAAAACATTGTAGCAGCACACCGACCGGCCCAAACTGATTCTATAAATTGGCCGTCTTTCCATCATACAGCCCTC
>QLPF01001766.1:0-16916 GCA_003314045.1 Hygrophorus pudorinus
TACGAGTGGCCTCAGGAAAGGGATATTTATATTTTTCACATAAAGATGGCCAAATATTACAATGCAATTTTATTGGACCCTTCCCTTGAAAATAAGCATTTCAGCGAACCACGGTCGAGTAGAAGTGGGTGGCTAATTAATTGAACTAGATTCACATTTATTATAATTGCAGCAAAATACATAAGATGATCCACAAGATTGATATAAGATTGGTATAGTATGCTATCTAGAGGAAACATGCAACTGATATAAAAAGATGAAATGCTCAAGGGAGAAAACAAGCGTTCAGAAGTCCTCGTCAATACAACTAGAGTCAAATCGTCACTATCATAAACGTGACAGAACAATGGGGAGACTTACAAGATCTTACTTGACGATGTGGCAGTATTATCTGGTGTGCTCGAGTGATTGATATTGGCTTTGGAATATTCTGAGACGCGTTTCTCGAAGAAATTGGTTTTGCCCTGCAGTGATATCATGTCCATGAAGTCGAACGGATTCGTCGAGTTGTAAACCTTCTCGTTGCCGAGAGACACGAGCAGTCGGTCAGCGACAAACTCAATGTATTGACGCATCAGGGTGGCATTCATTCCAATCAGTGCACATGGCAGCGCATCTGCCAACATCTCATCAGCGCAAGGAACGAGGATGATAGATGCGACAAACCTGTCAGGAACTCTTGCTCGATGATGACTGCATCCATGATGATCCGTTTGACGGTTTCGGGATGGGGGCGTCGCTTCAAGTGACTGAACAGCAAACAGGCGAAGTCGGTGTGCATACCCTCATCACGGCTGATAAGTTCGTTGGAAAAGGTGAGACCAGGCATCAGACCACGCTTTTTGAGCCAAAAGATGGACGCGAAAGAACCCGAGAAAAATATCCCCTCGACAGCAGCAAATGCAACAAGACGCTCAGCAAAGGTGGACTGCTCGTCGGAAATCCACTTCATGGCCCAATCCGCTTTGCGTTTGACACAAGGAATCGTCTCCACTGCGTCAAAGAGGTGTTCGCGTTGGACGGGGTCCTTGATATAGGTGTCGATCAGGAGCGAATAGGTCTCCGAGTGGACATTTTCCATCATAATCTGGAAACCGTAGAAGCAACGCGCCTCAGCTGCCTGAACTTCATTCGAGAACCGTTCGACGAGATTTTCATTAACGATACCGTCCGACGCTGCAAAGAAGGCCAAGACATGAGAGATGAAGTGCCGTTCATTATCGTTAAGCCGGTTGGTCCAGTGATGGAAATCCTTGGAGAGATCCATTTCCTCTGCTGTCCAAAACGAGGCCTCTGCCTTCTTGTACATTTGCCAGATCTACGACAGGTACTCAGAGGACAATAGAATACAAGGTGGACACCAATTACCTCGTGATACTGTATAGGAAACAGGACGAAACGACGTTTGGATTCTTTGAGTAGCGGTTCCTCGCCTTCACCCAAGATTGAGACTGGGTCTCACGATATGAATGTAGACAACGCTCACCCTCAGGCAAATCAATCTCGCCCACAAACTTCTTGCGTAATTGCTCAAGATCATCTTCACGTTGTGGCTCTGGGGTTTTCTCGCTGACGGTCTCAGGTGAGAGTGAACACGGCTCATCATCAATGAGACTCTTGACGCGCTTCCTCGACGGCTTGGTCGGTGATTCCAGTGAGAAGGCTGCCAGAGCAGCAGCAGCCTAAAACGACAGGTCAATGACATATTGAAGTAAGGATGGGATTCTGATGAACCTTTTTGCTGGGGGTGGGGGCAGGGGAAGGTCGAAGAGAAGAGTTTATGGTAGACATGGTGAGGGGGAAAGTAAAGAAAAAGTTGAGATAAAACGACAGCTTTTAAATAAATTAGACGTTACACATGTTTGTATCGAATCAACCGTAACCGCGACGCGTCTGTGGTTGACTATTGAGCCACACCTTCACGTGAGTGGCTTCTCCTGTTATAGTTCAACCGTGACGTTCAACTACAGGCTATGGGGAATAATCCTAATAGTGGTCTTGTGGAAGGAAATTCGCATCGCTTCATAGGAGAGGTCGATTTACCGGAACGTGGGTTGCTATCATCACAATTAGTCTTGAGTTACCACCTTTCACTCACCACCACAGACATGGAGCCATTACTCAAGGTGTCAAAGCGCCGTTTCGTCCTGTTCCCTATCCAGTACCACGAGGCTCGTACCAGCGACCTTTGGCCCTACTTTATTCACATTTTAAGACACTCCCACAGATTTGGCAGCTATACAAAAAGGCAGAAGCCTCATTTTGGACGGCAGAGGAAATAGACCTCTCCAAGGATCTGGGGGACTGGAACGATCGTCTAAACGATAATGAACGTCATTTTATTTCCCACGTTCTTGCTTTCTTCGCAGCATCCGACGGTATCGTCAACGAAAACCTAATCGAACGTTTTTCCAATGAAGTACAAGTCGCCGAAGCCCGCTGTTTTTATGGTTTCCAGATCATGATGGAGAATATCCACTCAGAAGCCTACTCTTTACTCATTGACGTTTACATCAAGGATCCTGCTCAACGTGAATATTTATTTGACGCAGTCGAAACCATTCCTTGTGTCAAACGCAAAGCAGACTGGGCCCTCAAGTGGATAGCCGACAAACACTCGACATTTGCTGAACGTCTAGTCGCTTTCGCAGCTATTGAGGGGATATTCTTCTCCGGATCTTTCGCCTCGATATTCTGGATAAAGAAGCGCGGCTTAATGCCGGGGTTGACGTTCTCGAACGAGCTCATCAGTCGTGATGAGGGCATGCATACCGATTTTGCTTGCCTGTTGTTCACTCATCTGAAGCGGCAACCACATCCTGATACCGTGCAGCGGATCATCACTGAGGCTGTGCGGATAGAACAAGAGTTCTTGACAGGTAGAGCTCCTTATATCTTCTCATATCAGAGGGCTCAATTCTTCACAGATGCGCTTCCGGTGGCCCTCATTGGCATGAATGCCTCATTAATGTGCCACTATATTGAATTTGTCGCTGACCGGCTGTTGGTCGCCCTTGGGAATGAAAAACTGTACAATGTGACGAATCCATTTGATTTCATGGACATGATCTCACTACAAGGCAAAACCAACTTTTTCGAGAAGCGCGTCTCGGATTACTCCAAGGCGAATATCAACCATTCGAGTACGCCTCGCAAACAGTTGTCGTCTCACAAGCTATTGTATGAGTGTTTTTACTGGTTGAGCCCTACGTTGATCAACCGCGATCTTCTAGCTCCTTGGACGAAGACTTTTGAGTACCCATGACGGATGAAACCACTTCATTTCCTCGAATATCTCCCTGTTAAATATTACTAATGTATATTTTTTATTTCTATGTTCAATGTATCGTACATGTGTCGCATCCTCGTATGATTTATTTTCGATATCCACAGAAATACTGCCGTCGGGCTCCTGTACATCGCCGCAGCCGTGACCGTCACATGCCTGTCGACTCGATGATGTTGTATCCATATGGTCCAGAAGCTGCTACACGCTTCCTTAGTTTTGTGAACGCAAGCCCGACTCCATTCCATGCTGTCGCCAATGCTGCTTCACGTCTTGAAAACGCTGGCTTTCAGAAGGTTCGCCTTACTCAGTCTGTGTTGGACTATATAAATCAAGTGGTCTGCAGATCAAAGAAACAGATGAGTGGGAAAGAAGCTTGAAGGCAGGCGGGAAATATTACTTCACCAGGTAATCACGATTTCAGTCGAATTGAAACACAGTAGCTGAAGTCCACTGCAGGAACCAAGCCGCCTTATTGGCCTTCATCATCCCACAACAGTGGAAAGAAGGGACCGGTGTGTCAATAGTAGCTACCCATGTCGATAGCCCGAATCTGAAAGTAGGAAACTCCGCAGTGAAGAGTCCCTATATGTACCCAATTGATTCGTGCATGATCTTAGATCAGGCCGATTTCGAAACGATCTCAGGCTGGTTACCTTCAGGTCGGTGTAGAGACTTACGGTGGAGGTATTTGGCACTCGTGGTTGGATCGCGATTTGTCAGTGGCCGGTAGAGTCGTAACAGCTGGAAAAGGCAAGTTCACCTCGAAACTAATCAAGATCGAAAGGCCCATCTTACGCATCCCAACTCTGGCTATCCACCGTATGTTTCTCTCTTAGTACTTTTCTATACAGTGGCTGAAATCCGTTCAAAAGTCGATAGGAGTGTCAATGATGTCTTTAAATTCAATCAGGAGTCCGAGTTCATTCCGATCCTTGGACAGATAGCATCTCAGCTGAACGCCTCTTCCAAACAGGCCAAAGAAGATGGTAGCTCTGGTTCACTGGAAGGGAAGCACAACTCGCCGTCACGTATTCAAGATAACCACCACTCCGCTCTTTTGTCACTTTTGGCCGAGGAACTTTCTGTGTCGCCAGAAGAGATTCACAACTTTGATTTGTATGTCCCAACGATTGAGAGACCATATTGGTCATGACTAGTATTCAGATCCCTGTACGACACCCAACCGTCTGTTTTAGGAGGTATCAAAAACGAGTTCATCTTTAGTCCGCGGCTGGACAATCTTGTCTCCTCGTAGGTATCTCGATTTGGGGTCATTGCCGTCATCAATGATGTATGTGTCTACAGATTCTGCGCGGTCGAAGCGCTTGCGGACAGTGTCTCCGCCCAATCACTAGAAGGCAACGTCAACTGTGTTGCCCTTTTCGACCACGAAGAGGTTGGCAGCGTGTCCTCCTGTGGCGCTGAATCGTCTTTCCTTCCCTCACTCCTCTCGCGCCTTAACCCCACCCCGGGGTCGCTTGCACAGTCTATCGCTCGTTCGTTTCTTATTTCAGCAGACATGGGGCACGCCATCCATCCGAACTATTCTTCCAAACACGAGGAAAACCACCGGCCAGAAATGAATGGGGGTATTGTGATCAAGACCAATGCCAAGCAGAAATACACCACTGATGCCATTTCGAGCTTCATTGTCAAGAAATTGGTTGAAAGCAAAGGTGGGAAGGTTCAGGAGTTCGAGATGCGAAATGATATGTATGTCCTTTCCTTGGCAAGAATTGATGTAGTCTAATGGGATAATATTAGCTTGTGCGGCTCGACTGTTGGGCCCAAACTTTCGACTCTTGGCCTGCGGACGGTCGACGTGGGGAATGCCATGTTATCTATGCACTCCATCCGAGAGACGGCTGGTGCGCATGATGTTCAGAACGCCCTTGATTTGTTCAGCGCATTTTTTGAGAGATTCCCTCAGATCGATCGGGAGTTGAGTATTGATTAGAAGAGGTTATTGATTAGACGAGGTATGCTCGAGTAGCACGAAAGTACATCGCCAATTTTGACCGATATGGCAATGCGCAATATCTTACTTCTCCTTGACGATAAATATGTGCAGTTCTACGCTCCTTTTTATGTGTCAGTCAGTCATCGCGTCACCCTTTTACTGGGTCGCGAATCGGGTTGGTGGGCGGGACCAGAAAGCACCCCGCGTTTCTTCGCTGTCCGTGAGTAATGTGCCAGCACCCATTCGCGCTCCGACTCGGATTGTTCAAAGGTCCCTTGCCGTATTTCATAGGCTACATTCGAATAATCAGACCAGAGTGAAAGGTTTGCCACTCAACTCACGCTTCATCTCAAATCGTGGTCCAACTTCAGCCAGCTGAACCTGGCGGGGAATTTTTACGAATACATGATGTCTAAGAGCAAAACTATTCAGCCAGCCAAGCAAACAAATCAATACAAATTTACTGACCGGAATGATATAAAATCATTTTCATTTGCAAACGTCATCACACGTTTGCTATCCTGCTTTGGAACGGGAAAAAGAAACTTCAGAACGTCCCGCACTCTTTCACCGAGCGTTGTCGTAAAGTTTTCAAATACGAGGTGGGGATACTGCTCGGAGACGGTGGAAGAGTTGTATGAGCCAATGTCATGGCGAAGGGCAACATTATTCAAGGTGAAATAGACTGTTGGACCGTGTGGGAAGTGCGAGACAATCATAGCGTCTGCAGGTGCGTGAGAATTTTTCCGACAAAAAGTGGTGTTTGTTTGATTGACCTGGTATACCTCGGTGCTCATGTAGAACTATTAGATCCGTGATATCGTTCGCCCTGCAAGCACTCGCCAATTCCTTTACGACGTAATTTCCGCGATTGATTCGGTGCGAATTGGGGAATACTAATCTCATTTCCTAGTGGCAAACGATAGGTGGGTAAGTTGAGGGCAAGGTGACTGTCCTTACTTTCGCAAACTGCATCAACTTCGAACTTGGGTCTCTCGAAGTGGTAATTACTATCTTGGGGTCTTGTATTCCAGCATGAGCGTACTCATTGTCAATATGTGTCGTTGGATCTGTAGTACTATATTGTTAGAAACCACCCAGGTTCACACAATAAAGTCTCACCAGCCTGAGCTTCATCAAAAGCTAAATCATTCCCTAGCTTCTTCGCGTCCTTCTTCAACTCTGTGGGCAACGACTTCCCGCTGGCCAAGGCGTCCTTCAGCTGTCGCTTTCTTTCATAGGTCTGTCGTTCTTGAGCCTCTAAAGATTTCGCATAGACGTATTGGCGACGCTCGCGTGTTTGGCGACGAAGCTAGATAATGTCAAGGTGTATCCGAGTTCGAGGATATACAATCGCTTACCATGGTTGAACACGAGTATTAGCCCTATTGAGAAGCGTGGGAATAGCATTTGTAGAAATAAAGTAATTCAAGCCTGAGCCAGAGGAGCCTGAGCATGGTGCAAAGCTACTTCAAACACGGTCCAACCCAGGTGAGTCCATTGTTAACAGTGGGCGAATTCTATTGTTTACATTGTCTGCAGGCATTTGGGCTCGTGTGCAGTTCTCTATCCAACTCGCAGTACGATGGCAAACTTGCTTACGTGCCAGCGTTGGAAGATGTCTTGGTTTGGGACGTGAAAAAAGGCCAAATGGTGGGCCACCAAATAGACAAGGCATTTAAACTAATGTCTCTACTAGGTTGCAATGTGGCACGAAACTGGCCATAGGGCTGAAGTGACCTGCATCCTTCACGCCCCTCAAAAAGATTTCTTTGCCGTGGGTTATGCTGACGGTTCTATTCGTCTATGGAGGTCATCCACTTGTTCTGTAATCACCACTTTGAATGGCCACAAAAAAGCAGTAACCGCTCTTGCATTCGATGAGCGGGGAACTAGACTGGCTTCTGGTTCGCAAGACACAGACCTCATAGTCTGGGATATCGTGGCAGAAGCTGGTCTATTTCGGTAATGATTGGTTGTAAATCGTTTGAGCTTCAATGTTTTGATTTAACTCTTATAGCCTGCGTGGACACCGAGACCAAATTACCGCCATCCGATTCATTTTCAATTCCAAGACCCTGCCGTCCACATCGACTGGGCCTACTTCTTTGATTTTACTCACGGCGTCTAAAGATACTTTTATGAAGCTTTGGGATCTCTCGACTCAACATTGTGTTCAAACTATCGTTGCACATCGTTCAGAGATTTGCACGATGGACGTAGACCCGGACCACGATTTGGTCTTCACCGGCAGCGGGGAGGGGGAGATGAAAGCCTGGAGAATTGACCATGACGCTTTGGAGGCGGGACTGAAAGAAACGGAAACTGGAGAGGTACAATCAAGCCTTCACGTCTTGAGAACAACACCTGAGTATATCGCAGTTAGTCAAGATGATCCGCCCCATTTCAAATCTCCCACTGTCATCACGACACCGGGTATCCCAGATAACATTCCACCCCACACAGCCATATCTCGCTGTCCAATCTCAGGATCGGTCTGTTGAAATATTCCGGATTCGGACGGAGGATGAGGTGAGAAAGAAACAGGCAAGGCGGAAGAAGCGTTCCAAGGAAAAGAAGGAAAAAGACCCAAGTCAGGGCAAGGACAATGGCGAAGGGGCTGTAGGGAAAGGAGTAGATGAGGACGACGAGATGAATACTGATGATAATCTTCAAGTAAAGCTGGTTGACTTGTTCACCCCACATCTTGTCGTTCGTGCCAGCGGCAAGATTCGATCATTTGATTTTGGTTCAAACGACGTTAGTTCTAAGAATGCCACTCAGGTAAGTCTCCAAATTTTCCGAGGGACGAACAAGTTAATGGCTTATGTGACAGGTTTTCATGGCTCTGTCTTCGAACGCATTGGAGGTCTATAACGTTCCTCAGCCTACAAAGCATAAAGATGATTCTCCAGAAGCAACTCGTGCATTCTCCCTCGATCTTCCCGGGCATAGAACAGACGTTCGAACCCTAAGCCTCAGTTCGGATGACCTGCTTTTGGCCTCAGCTTCAAACGGTGTGTCTCTTCCTCCCAATTGCGCGAAGCGTGGAATAACAGACAGAACGAAGGGTCTCTGAAAATCTGGAATATTAAAACTACCGCATGCATACGCACCATGGATTGCGGGTACGCGATTTGCAGTATGTTCTTGCCTGGCGATCGACATGTACGTTTTCTTCCTTTTACACGTCGTAATGGTCCACAGTGATGATTTGCCCTAGATCGCCGTCGGCACAAAAACGGGAGAAATCCTCATCTACGATGTAGCCTCGTCTTCTCTAACGGGGACCGTCAAAGCACACGCGGCTACGGTATGGTCGCTACATGTCCGGGCTGATGAGCAAGCATTAGTTAGTGGAAGCGCCGACAAGAATGTAAAATTCTGGGAGTTTCAGTACAATGACGTTACAGAAGGGGTGAGGCTCATTAACATTGAGAAGTGCAAAGGGCCGTCCCTGATGACAGAAACCTTTGATAGACATCGAGCAGGCGACTGCTTACCCTGGTGCACATACGGACTCTCAAGATGACGGATGACGTACTGTCGGCGAGGTATAGTCCCAACGGCAAGCTTTTGGCCGTGTCGCTTCTCGATTCGACTGTCAAAGTTTTCTATCAAGATACGCTCAAGTTTTTCTTATCCCTTTACGGTCATAAGGTGCGCCCTAAACTTTGTATCTTTTCGCTATTCTTCTTGATTAATCCGCAACTGGTTAAAGCTACCTGTTCTTTCCATGGACATCTCAGATGACTCGAAACTCATTGTCACCTGCTCTGCAGACAAGAATGTCAAGATTTGGGGCCTTGATTTTGGAGATTGTCACAAATCAATATTCGCGCACGACGAAAGTGTGATGCAGGTTGCGTTCGAGAAAGGCTCGCATTATTTTTGGACTGTCGGCAAGGATAAGCTGATCAAATATTGGGATGGCGACAAGGTAAAGCGAGTCACATCGATGATATAAATGCTAGAACTGATACGCCCCGTGACAGTTTGAAAACATCCAAAAACTCGAGGGACACCAGGGAGAGGTATGGGCGCTTGCTTTGAGCCACCACGGGAACTTTGTTGTGACTGGTTCACACGACAAATCAATCCGCGTATGGGAGAAACTCGATGAGCCTGTAGGTACCTTTTCACTTGATCTGCAGCTGCACTCAAATTTCCACCTCGCTTCAGCTCTTCCTTGAAGAGGAACGGGAACGCGAGCTGGAAAATCTCTACGAAAGGGGGATCGCGGATGCTTGGAACCGCACTGATGCACCCATCGACGGCGACGGTGCCACCCAAACTGAAATTGAAGCAGCAACTGTAACGAAGCAAACTACAGAAACTCTCATGTCAGGTGAACGCATAATGGAAGCCATTGACCTCGCCGACAGTGAGCGTGTCGTATTACAAGAATACGAAGAGGAGCGAGCAAGACTGTCTTCCGATGATGCGGTGAGGCTGCAACCGCCACCGAGGAACCCAGTGTTGGCTGCATATGATTTAGAACCTGAGGCATATGTATTGAGGGTTGTGGAAAGAGTTCAGAGTACGGCACTGCAGGACGCTTTGTTGGTGCTACCGTTCGGAAAGGTCGTTTCGCTGATGGGATATTTGAATCTATGGGCGCAGAGAGTGAGTTTCATTGCTTGCTTGAAAGGGCTGGTGTCTTATTTGCATTATTTTGGCAGGAGTGGAATATCACCCTCGTCTCTCGCATTATATTCTTCCTTTTAAAAACGCATCACCATCAGATCGTCGCCAATCGCATCATGCGGACATCGCTCATTCCCTTACGCAAACATTTGCGCAATGCTCTGTGTCGACAGAAGGATACCATCGGGTATAACTTGGCAGCACTGCAACATATCCGCCGGCGAAACGAAGCTGAGCGAACTGCCCAGTTTTATGAGGAAGATGGCCTGGGCGAGCTCGCTAAAATTACAGAGGGAAAGAAAAGAAAGCGGGTCAATGTTAAGGGTTGATGAATAAAGTTGGATCCATGGATACATGTAGGCTGTGTTAATACAAGCGGTAATTCTACGGACTACAAATCTAGGTAAAGAATCTGGAATGGGCTATGAAACGTGTCCGTTTCAATTTGCTTTGGGACCCCAGAGGTTTTCGTACCTGCGTCAACATATATATCAAATTGTCCCGGACGATTTGTGGTACTCACCATCCGACTGGTTCTGTCGCAATCCTCAATTGAACGGAAAGTACGCCTTGGTTGAAATCTGCAAGTGCACCGAAAGCGGCTCTGGTGAGGTCTACGTGCTTGGAACCTTCGGCACATCCAGCGCATGTATCAACTACTCGCACGAAAACACATTTCTTGGGTGTATTGCACACTAAGTTGAGATACAAGCTGTCAGACCACACAGCAAATACTACATGTAGTCACATACATTCGAGGAATTTGAAGCATTTTGGGCGCGCGGTCCAGCCTTCTAGAGTAAGAGCACATGCGAAGGAATCGTCCTAGCAGCATGACCCTAAATAGCGGTCGACGGCAAATTTCAAACGTACGTACTGTAGGTGACCAGCCACTATTGAGCCAGCAACTCGGATTCTTCAAATCTTGGCCAGTATACCTAGTGGGAAAGTCATTGTCAAATTATCGATTTGAACGATGTGACATGATGCCTACCAGGTAATTGTAACAGCTTCGGGCCGTCCAATGCCCTTTAAACCCTTCCAGACATCCTCTAAAACGCCTTTGACCGTTCCGCCAAGACCCCCGTTCACAAGTTTAGTGGCTTTGGCGGTCGACCGCCTCGCCATGCCCAAGTCGGATTGGGCATTGTTTGACGGACGATATTTGTAGGCCAGATCGCTGACATTAACGGATTGCCAGCCGTCACGAGGATCGAAGTTGTATTGGTCTCCCAGGGAATGGGCTTTGGTGTACTTGCTCTCTGAGCCAGCGTGCACCGTCCCGTGTTCAGCGATCACCGGAGTGAAAAGGGGGGTTATTGAGCATGCGACGAATAAGAGTACGTGTAGAGATGGCATTATAATACAGGCGTGAATGGATTATAGGATGATATAGAATAAAGGATAGTGAACGCGGATGTCGATGGTGGTGCAGTTCAACGACGCGACAGGTCACATGTCACGTCAAATAAGTAACGGTAGCGCGAGCGACGAGTCAGATGGCACTTGGAATCGGGTTTTAGGGGATGCGGGGGACGTTAGAAGGGCGGCGTCCCATGATAAATCTACCGTTCTTTTTTGGAGTCAACCGAACTACTGTTTCCACCCAGAGCCAACTTTGAATTTTTATCCTCCATTATGGACATACTGATGTATGTGACCAAAACGACGTTGGCGGAAAATACAGCTGTGATTGCAGCATACGTAGCATTTCCTAGGACGAGTAAACGTCAGGTAAACCAAAAACAAATAAGTTTCAGCTCACCACTCCAGACATATTCAAGGGAAGCAAAATAGGCAAGAATGGGGACAATTCCTAGGGAAAGACTGAAGATGACGAGTTTTATGAGGACTCCCCTAGACGAGCCTCAGATACGTTGGATATGACACCGGGTAAAAAAACGGACCCTTGAGCTGCCTCTGCTGTCACCTGTCCGACTGCACTTTGGTTGCTCATCGCAGCGAGCCTTCTGTGCTAGTCACGGTGACTTTGCGCTTGCCGTGACATGCAGTATATGGACTCTCGACCCAAGAAATCTTCACATCTACCCTTCCCGGAAACTGGTGTTCGATACTTTTCAGATACTGTTCCAGGGAAAGGTACATCGTTCTGGCAAAGTTGGGACCTGGAGTCTTCAGAATGGGACCTTCTATTCATATCTACGTGTTTCAAGCTTCTGTTATTTCCTGCGTAGTGAGCTCGGACCACAGTCTGAAGGTACAAGACACACTAATGAAGGGCTTGGGTAGTCGTTCTACAGATTTTGAAGTTCATAGAAATTGGTTAGCCATCACGCACTCGCTCCCCATCTCAAAATGGTATTATGATGTGAGTTCTCCGCCATTTGTCAGTAGCTTTTCACCTCACCATCACCGACTGACTCGCAGACCACATCTGAGTGGAGTGAGGACAATTCGTTTCATTTTTCGCATGCAAAGGATCTGATGTTGCCTCTGTTAACGATAGCGCTGGACTATCCTCCATTTTTCGCTTACTTTGAGAAACTTCTCTCATTACCTGCGTCCTTCATCGACCCGCGTATTGTAGACCTTACCAACCTTAACTACGACTCGTGGTCCGTTATTGCATACCAGCGCACTACTGTAATTATATCGGAGTTGGTGCTGGGTGTTGCACTTCTCAGGTACGCTTGAATGATCAATTGCTATATCTGAAGATCGCTGTATCTGAAGGCTAAAAGCTTTAGCTAGATTTGTCCGTGGATCTGTTGACCGTTCGACGCAAAGAATCATATCAGCATCTTTATTCAGTCATCCAGGATTTCTTATTGTAGACCATATACACTTTCAGTACAATGGCTTCATGTTTGGAATTTTGCTTTGGTCCATCCTCATGGCACGGAATGTGAGCATCAGCAATGCTTATCTTATTCCCTTCTCATTGACACTATTGCATGAAACACAGGGCAACAAACTCGCAAGTGGCGTCCTCTTCGCAGTCCTGCTCAACTTCAAGCATATATATGTGTACTTGGCGGTACGCTTGCCGGTTCCCTTTCAGCTATACATGATTGGTACATATACGATCCTTCCTTTTAGCCTGCCTACTTCATCTATCTCCTTCGGAGTTTCTGCATGTCGCCTTCGGGGAATATCTTGCCCGCCCGCTTTCTGTCGCTGGCAAACGCTGTTATTGCTATATTTGTCGTCTCCCTCGGACCCTTCATTCTTATGGGTCAGATGCCGCAATTACTTTCCAGATTGTTCCCATTCACTCGCGGTTTAAACCATGCATACTGGGCGCCTAATGCTTGGGCTTTGGTCACTGCAGCAGACCGCGTTCTACTAAAATGCACGTGAAGTTTTTGCCAAAACTATCCAATGGCTAATATTTGACCGCGGTAGACATTCAACGCACAGGCATAGATATCCCTTTAAATACATCTGGGATCGCATCTACGTCTAGAGGTTTTGTCGGGGACACAGTGTTTTCTGTGATACCTAACATCAAACCAATGCCCACATTCATAATTACCTTGGGATTCCAAGTGGTCAGTAGCCACACACACATCGATGATAAGGTTGATTTAAGACTCTGTCATAGATTTTTCTCGTTAAACTTTGGTTCACTCCAACGTATAAATCATTCGTGACAGCACTGACTCTGTGTGGTTATGCGTCCTTCATGTTCGGCTGGCATGTGCACGAGAAGGCTGTTTTATTAGTTCTTGTCCCTCTCAGGCACGTATAATTTCCATTTCCGACTTTCCTACGGAACCCGATGTCATTTGAACGCATTTACATAGTCTTCTGGCGGCCGAAAGGCATGCGTATTTCCGGACGTTTGTGATCGCCAGCACTGCTGGCATATTTTCGTTATTCCCTTTGCTCTTCACACCAGCAGGTACAAGGACTGTCCTTCCCTGCACAGACTCATCTAATAGACACGAACACAGAATCATTTATCAAAGTGGTTTATTCCATCTTGTGGGCGATATTTGTTTTTGAACCTCTTCATCAACAAGTATATGAGTGCGTCTTGACAAATTCTATGCAACTTACATATCGAGTCTTTGACGGTTACTTAGATTTCCCGCGTCTCTTTCGTACGTGCTTCTGGACGTCACTGAAAAGCTTTACCTCGCCGGATTCCCGCTTCTTCAACTCTTCGTCTCATTATTCCCCATCCTTGCTCCTCGTCTGAGTTCTTCCTTGTTCACACCACAATCGTGCATCCACACAAACAATATGCCAGGCCCGAAGCCTGACATTCCGGGGATGGCGGGGGGTTTGGCGTCAATGGAATTCTTGCCTCTGATGTTGACTAGTGTGTATTGCGCGGTTGGGTTGGTGTGGGCTTTCTTCCGGCTGTCTTTCATTTACATAAAACAAAAGTGATTCGTGGAATGTATAATATTCATAGGAACAAAAAGAAGACAATTTTGACGGGCGTGAAGGTGGCTACTTCTTTGAAATATGAACAACTCATGTGGGGTCGATCAGATAAAGGAGATAAGACCGTCGGGGAGACTCACCGTCTTCGTCTTCGAGAACATGATCCAATCCTACTTTTTGTCCTCGCGAATGTTTGGCACTTGCCCCCCACACAATTGCACTACGCCAGCGCAACTATCAGGTCCTACCAGAAAGAAAATCGAGCATACCAATCGCACTCACTACTTCATTTGTTTGGCAATTTCTTTGTGAATATTGTTACAGAGGTCCTCCACGGAACATTTCCCACGACGCAATACAACAGGTTGAGAATAATCGGGAGGCAAGCCACGGGGTTTGGTATACACACGAACGAGATCAAGGGTCTCCCACATTTTCTGGATGAGCTCGTCGACGTTCAGCCAGTCGCGAGAGGATACAGGGACGCTCATTGGGATTTTGTAGCTGAATGAGACAGGTCACTAATAGGAAACAAGTCAAGGCACGACGAATTAACAAACAGGAGGTCGAGTTCTTCTATTGAGATTGCATCAATCTGGTCCAGTACGTGAGCAATCCCTACAGTGTGCAGCTCGAGAGCTGTGTACCTTGTTCAGGACCTACAAAACGTTTTCAGACCAGGTGTCCGACCAGATAGAGAAGAGAACTCACGTATAGTGCCGGAATGTATACTCTGATGAATACTCAAATCAGTCTCAAAACATACAGTCAATCTGGCGCACCTATTGCCTTCGACGACATCGACCAAATCATCGGCCGTAGCACCAGGCTCTCGGATGGCAACATCCGCATTGTTGATTTTGTATTCGCTGAGTACTGCCTTGATCTCATCATGGTCGATATTTATCAGCGGGACAGTATTCGTGATTGCAATCCCCCCCTTTTCCTTTCTGCGTACGAGAATGGCGGGGGCGCGCTTATTCAGTCTAATACCGAAGCCCTCGAGTTCTGACTCAATGATCTTCTTGTCACCGAGTGGTTTAAGGACGTCAAGGACGATGAAGATTAGGTTGCAGGTGCGAGCGACTGGTGTAAGGGAATAAGCGTGCGGCCTTCAGTTTGGAGTTGTTGGTGACGGTGGCTTGGGTGTCCATACCAGCAATAACTTGAGAAGCAAAGAAATTAAGAAGCTGTGCGTACAACAATGGAAAGAGGTATACCTTGCCGACCTCTACCGCGTCCGTCGTTTGCACCCTCAATAATACCAGCTAATAATTTCTCAGAAAGAGAGGTTTATCATTTGTGTAGAGGTGCTCACGTAGATCCAAAATTTGTATGGGGGCTCCATGGACTTTGACTGTCCCGGGGACTGTGGTGAGCGTCGTGAAGTCGATTTCCGAGACTTCGGAGTGTGTGCCGGTCAGTTTTGACATTAACGTGGACTGGCCATTGACGTATCTAGATTAACATATAACATACGCTGCGACTTGATGTACGCACCTTTCCTACAGATGGAAAGCCGACGAATCCTACGGATGCTATTCCTGTGCGGGCTACATCAAATCCTAGGCCGCCTCCCCCGCCACCTCCTCCCGTGGGTGAGATAAGTTCACGCCTGAGCTTAGCTAGTTTAGCTTTCAGTTGGCCCAAGTGATAACTTGTGGCCTTATTCTTTTGGGCTGCAGGTTGTGTGAGTACACGCCAATGATTCGCCTTTTACGTACTTTTAGCCTAAAAAAGCGAAGATAAATGAGTAGACAATAAATATCACGAGAGAGTAATAGTTACTTACCATCTCATCTTCGATTTCCTACGATAAATTTATAAGGATAGGTTAGAGAATTTCACAGTACAAGACAATATTGAAAGATTGACTTTTATTTTCTGTACGGTGGTCATGGTCACAGTGTACAATCAAAGCCAAATCAGCTGAACCTGAGATATCCCGCTCGCTGTCGATGCGACTCTAAGCTCTAAGTCTTAACACGACCTCATCCTTTCTTTTATACCAGAAGCCACCCCCACCCGTGAATTTCACTCTTTTACACCGCTATGTGTGGAGGACCCGCCTGGAAGCGAGAGATAGTCCCGGACCACAAGGTTTGAATCATTCTAGCGGATATCGGAGGCACTGGGGCTAATATACATTGTTCTTGCTCAGTTCGACTTCATCGATACGCGGGAGTTTACCGATAATGGCTTCGTTATGCGTATGAAGTACGTCTCTATTCCATATCTGTAACCTCTAGGGCTCATTCCACGTCTGCCACTTTTGACCTTTCGTTCCAAAGGTATCTCTGGGTCTACATTATCGTCCTCAAGTCATTCCTTGTCTATGTCTCCGATATTTTCTCTGCAGTCACCATGTTGACCACGACGGGCTGGTCCAATCAGATCTTCAACGACTGCCCACACGTAGATGGCTGCGTCTTTATTCCCTTCAACGTTGGCAAATGGTTGTTCGTTGGCTGCATCATATTTTCTTTCTTACTGGTATGTCGAATTCTGTTCCAACGAGCGGGCTGTGGTTAGTTGATTCACTTCATGTTTTAGCTGGCCTACGAAGCCCGTAAGGCGAAAAAAATCATCGCCAGTCGAGATATATCATATGCTTTCACCAATGAAATGGCCAATCACTACTATTCCCTTCGTAAGTTTCCCATT
>QLPF01001767.1:0-32049 GCA_003314045.1 Hygrophorus pudorinus
GGATGACGTATGAAACAATGAGTAAGCATCGGATGATAGTAAGCGTATATGAGTAATCCGAATGCATGTAATGGAGAAATATGGATGAA
Organism: Hygrophorus pudorinus; assembly: GCA_003314045.1. Classification (NCBI taxonomy): domain Eukaryota; kingdom Fungi; phylum Basidiomycota; class Agaricomycetes; order Agaricales; family Hygrophoraceae; genus Hygrophorus; species Hygrophorus pudorinus. Next base: position 90 of record QLPF01001767.1, read on the forward strand.
AGGTAAAGGAAAAGATAAAGGAATTGACGTATCATGACATTCTTCTTGTTTTTCAATGTACAGGAGTTTTTCAGGTTTGTTTCTGTGGAATTCAGTGTTCGTACCATCTGAAGAACAAACAAATACTCATTCTGTTCTTTGTTTGCCTTCCAGATCTCACACTTCTTTCCAAAACTTCTCTTCTCCTGGGGAATACCATGCTCTGTTGATGTATTCTTCTTCGCTTTCTTCATCTCTTTCGAATTCTAGAACGTGGTCGGGGATGGCCCATTTCGATATCTTTTTGTTGGCCTTTTGTTGTGCGTGGTGTTCTGTTCCACATTCGGGGGGGCATCTTGTCATTGATATCTTTCTTGTTCTCCAATCGATCTCCAGGTTATGCTTCTTGAGCCACAAGTGTCCGAGGATCATTGGTACGGAAAGTTTTGTCACTGCAAAGGTTATTCGTTCTTTATGCCCTTGATAGGACATTACCAGATCTATTTCCTCTTTTATCGATCTGTTTACGTTTTCTGTTCCATCGACATTGTAGACCGGGACGGCTTTCTCTAACCTTCTTGTTGAGAGTTTGAGTCTTCGGGCGAATCCTTCGTCGATGAACGTTGATATTGCTCCACAGTTGAGGAGTGCGTCGAGATTGAAACGTTCTTGTCGATCCAAAGTTTTTAGTCCGATATTGACTTTTGTCGCGGTCTTTGTGTCAATGTTCATGTTTCGAACATATTTCTTTTCTACAGATTTTGTCAGTGGTTTTTCAATCGGTAGAGACGTATCTGCAGGTTTTTCTGGTTGGGGTAAAGGTTTCAGTTTGGGTGGTGGTGGCATTGGTTCTGTTGGTGTAATTGTTTTTGAAGGCGAAAGTTGTTTTGCAGGTCTGTAAGGATAACATTTGATTAGTCTGCCTCCTTGTGACTTCCTTTTTGATCCTGCATTGCATGTGTCGCACACTTCATACTCCATAGTTTCTTCTTCGTCGTAAGCTTCGTCGAATAGCACTTCATGTACCATTGTTGCTTTCGGTCGTTTTCCTATAGAAGATCCTTGGCATGTTAGTGCTTGACACTTTAGTTCATTTTTGTCTTCTTTCTCTTCTTGTTCAGCTTCTTTTCTTGCTTCTTTCCTCGCTACATTCCCAGTTCTGTTTACGCGTATCATTTGGTCAGAGTCTGGTACATTTGAAGTTGATGAGCCTGTAGCTAAAACTATCGACTTAGCTAAAAATCCGTGTTCTGATCTTCGTTCTCAATGTCTCTATTGTCATCGTTGTCGTCATTGTCTTTTCCGCTATCTGTGCTTCTGCCTTGGAAGTGTTTCTCCATATCTTCGTACGACATGGTCCTGATGTCGATTTTGTTTTTACAGTCCCGTGCAATATGACCTTGACCTCTGCATCGATAGCAGTGTTGTGTCTGCTTCCACACTTTAGTCTTGTCGATCTCCATCGCATTGGGATCTACTGTTGGGTATCTTGCATTAGGCACCCCTGCTGGTATTTTGATGCTGTCGTAGGCTTTTGCCGAATTCTTCCATTGACCTGTCTTTGGGTTGTGTGTGTCTCTGTTCTTTCAAGCCCAAGGGTTCATATACCCCTGCCTCTGTGCTTGTGTTTGTTGCGGGCATCCTGTGTCTGGTCTCTTCATCATTGGGCTATTCTTTTCGTAAACCCTCTATTGTCGGTCTAGTTTCATGGCCCACTTGTACCAATCTGTGATGTGTTTCGGGAGGGTGGAAAGGCTGTAGATTTTGCGTCTCAAGCCCTTGTTCATGTTCTCTTCAAATTTCTCGACGAGAGTGGCGTTGTTATAGTCTGTCCTTTTGGCATAGACTCAGAACTCGAGGACAAACTCATCAGCGGTCTTGTTACCCTGCTTGATCTGTCCCAGTTTATAGTGCGCGGTGCGCTCTACGTCGGGATCCGCGAAGTTCTGTTTTAACTCGTGGATGAAATTGTTATAGTCGTTGAACGGATAGGGTCGAAGGGGATTGGTGGGGTCGGCAAAGTGTTTTTTGATCTTCTCAATCATAATGTTGGCATAGGGTTGTGATTTACCCATCATGTAGGAAAGGGCGAATATGATTTTCGCATTGTAGTCAGGGAATTCGGTTTGTTTGGCGGAAATGTAAAGGGTGAGTTGCTGTATGAAGGTCTCACAGTTATCCATCTTCCCATCGAATAGGGTTGGTGGTTGCATCTTGGGCTCTTTCGGCGTGGATGTGTGTGCTGCTGGTGTGGGTACCGTGATGTTGACAACCGGTTGTACTTGTTGCGCCGTTTGCAAGGCAGTGAGTGCAGTGGTAAGGGTGGCGATGTTGTTAGCCATCAGCGTGAAGGTGTTCTGTATTTGTTCTTGATCCATTATCGTCGGATCTCTGTGGTAGTTGTGAAAATGTTCCTGTGTTCTATCTAGAAAGAAACCCTATCTGGTTGGATACAGATCCCGGTATGCTTTATCTTTCTCTTCAAGTACTTCTATTACTTGGTGTGAAAACTCGTACGCCTCTGCTGTGAAGTTATGTGTGAAGACACTCCTAATTCTCAGCACAGTGTGCGCTAGCTTGTCTTTGTCGGTATGGATAATCTTTCAAGTGCGGATAATGATGTGTTGGTGGCAGGTTACTCGTTGGATAGTTTTGGCTCGTCTATCTTTGAGGTATAGGAAGTTTGATCGTTTGTGGAATTTAGGGTCAAGGGTGTACATCCACTAGGAATTAGGGTAAAGGGGTTAGCTCAAATCTACCGTTAGGGTGACACTATCAGGTGTCCCTACAAATGATAAGAGTAGTGAAGTGTATAAGAGATAGTTCGTAAGAACCGAGGATGAGGTATAAGGTGAGAGGAGAGAGTGGTGGCGAGTTCTGAAGACTGAAGGGTATGCACTTTAGCGGTAATCCCAAGAGATTCAAGCTGGGGTTTCCAGTCGAACTCTGGTGCTTTTATAGGATGTATGACTAATACAAAGAATAGTATAGAATGTCATGGAATGGGGATGTGTAAGCCCTGGTCTGTGCATTCTGTTGGGATGATGTAACTACGTATGAGTAATCCGTCAGAACAATGAGTAAGCTGTTGGGATGACATATGAAGCAATGAGTAAGCATCAGATGATAGTAATCATATATGAGTAATCTGGATGTGTGTAGTGAAGGAATATGGAGAAAAGGTAAAGCAAAAGGTAAAGGAATTGACGTATCATGACAGACATCATTTACCAGATTCAATGTGGTGAGACTGGCATAGAGGCCATGGCCATTGACAAGTAGGAGTATCTTGGGACTCCAAAGCCAAGTATGAAAGGTGCCATACATGCCGAGTTCCAGATTTGATTGCAAGGACGTGTTTGAAAGTTTGCTCAACCAAGAGGAACAGTAGGATGACAACAATGGTGCCAATTGAGATCTGGAGTAGATTATATGATGAGTCCAGTTCTGGCAGCAATGTTGGGACTAAAATAGCACAGATGTTAGAGCTAGAAATAAAAGAGGAAAGAGTACTTACCATGCTGTAGTGTTGCTGCAGCTAAGGCCAAGAGCTGCCAGCCAGCTGATTTTAAGCCTAGCCAATGATCAGCTAGCTAAGGCTGTCCAAAATGATGAAATTTAGCCAGCCAAGCCTGCTAAGGTGCTAACTTGAATGGTTTGAAGGATGTAGATAAGCAGCTAATATTTGCAGATTAGCATCAACAGCTAAATAGAGTGTACTAACTGAGTTTTGTATCATGTTCAACCCACAGATGCATGAATTTTTGCCCACACACTATCTCAGTTCATTATTCAGACTTAGCCAAGACCTCTACCAACCACTTGAGAAAGTGGTAACCATATGCTAGCTAACAGCTGGCTGTAGCTGGCTCTAGCCACCTGAGCTTGTTGTGACTATGTGTTATGGTGATAATGAAGATAGCCTCAGTTATGTAAAAGATGATGATGAAAGCGAGGATGGTCATGCCCAACAAGTATTGGATGAGAGAGTTGATTGACTGAGTAGAAAGCTATATGTAGCAATGGTCAGAAATCTAATCTGAGGGAAAAAAAAAGCTCACCAGTAATCAATAGAATTTAATTCTTGCCAGGGTAAACAAATTGGTCACATACATTGCCTGCTCGATGCATGTGACACAGCTCAGGAAACACAATGACAAGTCCAGAACCAAACATCAAGCATCCAACCTGCACTCAGATACAGACCACATCAACTTATATCTCAATTATCGTGAGTTTCACTTCTTTCCATAGTTCTTTACATTTACCTCTTTGTAGATGTGCAAACAATATATTGTTGTGGGTGTACAAGCAAGGGCGAGAAAGTTTATTGCAGCAGGAGTTTAGTGGATAGCCTTGGGCGATGACAACCGTGTCACCAACACAATTATGCAGCCATTCGGTTGACAAAACATTGGTGCAGGCGACGGTGCAGCTGTATAGAGCAGCATTGGGGCAATCCCAGCCATTAAACACAGTGAGTCTGTTTTTGTTCTTTCAATTTTCGTGAAATTGAATGCATCCGCTAGCATGGCCAATATTGTGAAGGTGCCTGAAAGGGCAGGAACCATGACTGGCAAATGTGAAAGGAGAGGAAAAATTACAGCAATCCTAGCTGTGAATCCAACAGTGTTAGTATGTGTTGGTATGTTACTAGTACATGAGGGGGCATACCTTGTATGGTCTTGGGGATCTCCACTAATAGCCTTCTATTTTGCTTCCATCACAGTAAGTGCTAACACACACCTGTCTTTTCCTTGAAACTAATCTTGTTGCCCTCCCACAGGCCTGACATGCAATCAGGGAATTGTTTGTAGTGCTTGTGGTCGGGGAGGTACATCCACTAGGGATTAGTATAGAGGTAGTTCATTAGAACTGAGGATGATGTATAAGAAAGAGAATGATTGTGAGTTTTGAAGTCTGAAGGGTATTCACTTTAGCAGTAATCCCAAGAGATTTGAGCTAGGGTGTCCAGTTGAACTCTGGTTCTTTTACATAGTGTATGACTAATACAAAAGAATGCTATGGAATGTTAAGGTATAGGATGTGTAAGCCCTGGTCTGTGCACTATGACTAAGTCTGTCGGTATGTAGTGATAACATATGAGTAAACTGTCAGAATGTAGTGATAACATATGAGTAAACTGTCAGAATGTCATAGAAGGAAATGAGTAAGCATCGGAGTATGGTAATCATATATAAATAATCCAGATGCGTGTAATGAAGGAATAGAGAAAAGAGGTAAAGAAAAAGATAAGGAAAAAGATGTATCATGACATCACCCCCGCTTCAAAACTCGTGTCCACATGAGGTTGTATCTGAATCATCTTGTTGATTTCATAATTGGTGATTATCGAAGGATGAGTTTCATGAGGGTATGGAACAATCTTGGCCTTGTGAAGATGTTTGGCAGTGAATAGTGTTATGTGATTTTGTAGTTTAGAGACACAGTAAATTGGATAGATGTATATTCCTTCAGAATTTAGGGATATTGATGGGAAGATAGAGAGAATGGTGGTGATTTCTTTTACAGAACCGAGTTCGTATAGCCAAAGATATTTGATCCTGTGCAGTAAATGATTTGGACTATTCAGAGACATTTTTGAATCATCATATATTTTTGACATTGTCATGATAACATTATTCACTGCTAAAAGCCAAAATACTTCTATACCTGCACAAAACACATCATTCCATTATTGCCAACTGCACACTTGACAAAATGATACAAATCATACCCACATCCAGAAAAGCCTGTACCCACAACCATGGGTCTGGATTTCAGCAAGTTTACCTACAGGTGTCTCAGGTGTCAGTGGGCATGCATGGGCATGCTGGGCTCCACAATAAATAAAAATAGTCCAAAACTTGTCTGAACCGTGTTTGAACTTGTTGCATGATGAGATAATTAACCTTTTCTGTACTGATTTGCTAACACTGTTACTAACACTATATGTTACTAACTGTTAGGGCAACGCTAATAGGTGTCCCTACAAATAGTAAGAGTGTTGAAGTGTTGTAAGAGTAGTTCATTTTAGAACTGAGGATGATATATAGAGAGAGGATAATTGTGAGTTGAGGTCTGAAGGGTAGTTGCTTTAGCAGTAATCCCAAGAGATTTGAGCTGGGGTTTCCAGTTGAACTCTGGTTCTTCTATACAGTGTATGACTAATACAAAAGAATGCTATAGGATGTTAAGGAATGGGACATGTAAGCCCTGGTCTGTGCACTATGACTAAATCTGTCGGTATGTAGTGATAATGAATGAGTAAACCTTCAGAATGATATAATGTGAAATGAGTAAGCATCAGAGTATAGTAATGACATATGAGTAATCCGGATGTGTAAAATGAAGGAAAAGGGAAAGAGGTAAAGGTAAAGGTAAAGGTAAATATATATCATGACATCACTCCCTCTTCAAGACTTATGTCCACACAAGGTTGTACTTGAATCATCTTGTCGATTTTGTAATTGGCAATTATCAAGGGATGTGTTTCATGAGGGTATGGAACTATTTTGGTTTTATGGAGGTATTTGGCAGTGAATAGTGTTATGGGATTTCGAAGTGTAGAGATGTGGTAGATTGGATAAGTATACATTCCTTCAGAATTTGGGGATATACATCCTTGGTTCTAATGAACTACCTCTATACTAATCCCTAGTGGATGTACCTCCTCAACCACAAGCACTACAAACAATCCCACTTCCTTTACCTCGAAGATAGAAGAGCCAAAACTATCCAACAAGTAACACAACAACAACATATCATAATCCACTAGTGCTCCCAAAGTTCAGTTCGGAACTGATCCAAACTCAGTTTGAAACTGAACCAAACCCAAAGTTCAGGTTTAGGTTTGGAACCAAACCATTTAAAAGAGTTCAGTTCAGCCAAAACCTCTTAAAAACCGAACCAATTACTATATATAGTAAGAGTTCAAGGTTTGAAACCCAAACCAAACCACTTAAAACCAAACTCCAAGGCTTGGTTCAGCATTTTAGTTGAACTGAACTCCAAGTTTGACAAGAAGTGTCTCAAACTGAACCAAACTGAACTTTGGGAGCACTATAATCCACACCTACTGAAAAATTAGCAAATGGCTTTGGTGGAGGTGGATCAGATCGATTCAGTGGGAGGAGTTAAGCAGTTCATATTGTGAAAATAGACATAACATAATTATATTATTAAACTACATACTGGCTAATAGTTTTTGGTTTGAATCAGTTTGAACTGTTTTCAAGATTTCCTCCTTACTAGAACCCTGAACTGGACTTCTGGTGTGATTTGGAAAAATTCTGAACCAGAACTGAAACTGCTGGTTCAGTTCAGGTTCAAACAGAGTTCAGATCAGTTCTAAACTGAATTTTGGGAGCACTACTTTTTAGACACCACCAACCAACTCTACCTTATCTCGACTACAGTCAACTGATCTTCCCAGTATGTGTAAGGAATCTATGATTCCTTGCTTCACTTTCTTTTATTTCAATTTATCTTTATTATTCTTATTATCATTATTTATCGCGGACATGTGTGCCACAATGTACACATGTACAAACAAACCTTATTACACTGTCTGCATCACACACTCTATATATACATAACTACAACCACCTCATAAACAGCATATACATTCATTACCCAAAATACATTGATTTGGATCTGTGAATAGTGCACAGTGAGTCTTAAGTTGTTATTCTATCCTTTCCATGCTTGTTATAGGGCCTTAAGAAGCTCTATACAAGTTTATAGTATGCCTAAGTTGACCTCCCATCCTTGTCATGACATGACTTTTACCCCCCCCAATTTCCTTTTTCAAATCCTATTTCGGACATTTACACAACCTTTAAACAATTGCTACATGGACATTCCCACCAATCCTTTTATTATATCTTCTTTGATCACAAGGTACAACAACTGCATTCCGCTCTAGACTCAGCCGACCACATGGGAGCTCCACTGATCTATTTCCATCCATCATTGATTGGGTTTTGTTCTAATCCCCATTTGGACTAATGATGACAAGGCACACCATTGCTAACTTTCTTCTGGATTCTGGACCCACAAACAATCGATCACCAGATAAACTTGACAGCCACCAATCATTATTTCAGTCCATAGCCTTGCACATAGCCTGGTCTATACCCTTTCGATCATAAGGCTATCCTGCTATCCCAGTTTACAAACATGCACTGACCTCATGCACTATGATTAGTAATCAGCATGGGTTTTGAAACCCATGCAGATCACAGGTACTAGTGTTGGTCCGGCTGTGGCTGCCAGCAGCTTGAAGCCGGCAGTTGAGCTGAAAATAAGCCAGTTGATGCCCAGCTGGCTGGCAGCTGGGCACCGACTGCGGCTGCAACTGGTCCTCTAGGTACAGCTGGCAGCCGACAGCTAAGCCGGTACTTACAGTACATACTATTTTACTTATAATATTATCTATTATGCAATTTGCCAGGCTGCCGGGTGAGTTTTGCAATTTGTTCAGCCCACAGGTGTGTTTGTTTTCGTGCACACTTGGCCTCAGCCACCCACCTCAAGACACCACCAACCGCTCGAGACAGCAGTAACCACAGGCCAACCAAGGTCAGTAACATATTTATTACCATTTAATATTGTACTAAACAGCATTTACATTGAATATATACAGTTATAAAGGGAGTTGAACACGAGAAAGTCGTGTTCAACTCCCATCCAATACCCACACCCACACCCACACCTCCCTCTTCCCCACTACCAATGCCCCGGCCCTCTCACCTCCCACATCCTGGCCCTCTCGTGCAAACGCGAGAGGGCTGCGTCACCCTACCCACACCTCAGTCCCACACCTCAGCCCTCTTGTGCAAACACGAGAGGGTTGTAAGTTATTTTTCATTTTTTACAGAATACCCTACCTACCAGCAGAGCCAGTGAAACGCTGGCTCCCGCTGGTAGTTATTATCATAGAGTATTATAATATATATATATATATATACCATATTACCAGCCAGCTTAGTTGACTGCCGGCTGCTGGCTGCGGCTAGGCAATAAAAGGTAAATTAGCCAGCTGCAGCCACAGCTAACTCAGCCAGCTTGCGGCTTAGCCAGCTGGACCAACACTAACGGGTACGGGTCACAGCGGGTATGGGTATAGGTCACAATTTTTGGGCCTGTACGTAACCCATACCTGTGGCCCAGGTCTACGTGTCTTGGCCTGACCTGGCCTGGGCTACAGCTTTTATACATGACAGTGCTGGCGGGGGTGGGGGATCCAATGGGTGTTGCATTGGTGGATGTGTCATAGATGTGTCTGCATCGGACATATGGGGATTGGGTTGGATGAGAGTCGAGTATGTGGACTGGTCGTTGCCGGGAAGACGTATCTACGGAGTCCTATGAACATAATATTGTCAGTGCGTGTAAATAGAATGGAAAACAGAAAACACACCTCTGCACAGACTGACGGCGAACCCTTTGTTTGCCAACCACACTTCCAAGACACACCCAGTCCCTGCCTGAGCAATGCGGCTGCAAATTGGTTCGCTGCCCCCTACTTCAATTTTGACTGAAAGAGAATCAGTGGTATTGTGTCAAGAAAAAAGCAATGTTTGAAACAAAAAATTAGACTTAATCCTTGTTGGCAACCATAGCCCTGCCACTCGGTGGCCTTGGCTTTATAAAACATATAGGCATGACTTTTTTGTTTCCTTCATAAAGCATGTTTTTGGATTCCAAAACATATTTTCCTGATTTTGCTTCTCTCCCTTGTCCTCACTGAGTGTTTTGGATTCCAAAGCACTCTTGCACTCCTTGGCGCCTGCACAAACTCCATGCATTGGCAAAGAATGTCCCAACCCATTGGCAAGATGCGGTTCTCACCCCATGGTAGCCTCATCACCATTACTCGAGCCAGCGATGTGGAAGACGACGACCAGGTCGAGGTCTGGAAATGCACGACAAACAACGAAACACCTCTTCTATGGAGGGTGCTGGCACACGCTGCTCTTGTTCTCAACTTTTGCTGGATGGACAATTCATCCAATCATCTCCTTATGCTTGGTCTCAATGGATACCTCCTTGTATGGGATGTCTATGCAGTGAGTTAGGTCCCTACAGCCTATGTGCTATTGCACTAATTGTATTGTAGAACTTAGGGCTAGTTTTGGTGACCGTCTCAGCTAGCCTGCCAATCAGCTTGGGGTATGGCTTCAATTCATTAGCTGTGGCATGTCTGTCAATGGTTATTGTCCCAGAGTGGGGAAAACGTCACCAAGGTAGACAAGTACCCAACAGTGGAACAGCCAGGGGTCCAATTTGTCACAGTCTATGGGCAGGGGACTGGGTTGATATGTGGGACAAGAAAACAGATGTGAGTCCTTTCCATGGACAGCCTCTTGGGCCAAATCCTAAAATTCCTGCCTTAGATTCAGCCATGCATTTGAGACAAGTTCGGGTTCTAAGCAACTGGCTGTATTTGAGAACATGTATGGGAACCATGCTGTAATCAAGCACTGTTCATTAATTCTTTCTTCTCCAGCACCCACATCTCTATTAGCAATGACAACAGGTATTTAGTCGTCACCGACCTGTGCCACATGTGTGCTGTGCATGTTGTGGACCTCGCCTCACTCAGTCTTCTTCACTCCCCGAGCCTGGGACAACCTGATGTTTCCTTCACAAACGGGTTATACCTCACTGGGGACCAGTATGTTGCCACTGCCACAAATGCAGGCTACATACAGGTCTGGGAGGCAGCATCTGGTAAAAGGTGCTGTTCCATCCCCGCCAAGCTAGGCAGGCAAGGACAGGTTTCTTGTGGCATTGGGTTTTCCTCACCTAGCCTTACTGTTCCAAATTTTGCGGTAAGTACCTTCTGTATGCGCTGTGCTCCTCTTTCATAATTGATCACAGGCTGCAATTGGCCCCCCAGAGGACGAGGTCATCTGCTTGGCCCTGTCATCCAATGATATGTCTCATTTCGTCCTTGCATACATTCCTGGGAACCACAATCAGGGCCATAACAATCTGCAGAAGGGGCCGGTCCTCCAGCTAGGCAGCTGTATATCTGGATGGTATGCCAGCCTGCCATCCTGTGCAGGGTGCCATGCTGCTAGCACCTGTAATTGGCAATGTGTCCGTATGGTAGAGCACAAACCAGACAAAGGATGGCTATGTCGTGGGTATAACGCTGCTCAGCAATACCCCCTGAAATTTAAGGACTTTAGAGAGCATGATTGAAGCCAGATGGAAGTGAGCTAAATTTATTGCCCTACTGAGCAAACTAAATTTCACTCAACCAGGTGGCGGTTGGCTGAGCATTGGAGCCCTTTTTGCAGGCTGAGATGGCTCACAGACAGTCACGTTCGCTGCTGGCACTGGCAATTGATCCAAGGTACCGTACTTCCTGTGGTAAGCACTTCACTCCAATAGACGGGCATTTGCTTACAACAAGGGGCAGATGGCTGCTTCAAAGTCCTCCTATGGACTACTTATGCCTGCAAACACTGCTTTCATGAATTATGCAGGGCATGCTTTGTGACTTCCCCACTGCTGCTGGGTCCGTGTCAAACTGGAGGCTTCCATACAAAGCACTGTTCAGATGATTTCATTGCTGTTGGATGGGTTCCCTTGAAAATTCTCCAGGAGCAGTTGACCAGGATTCAAGTGGTGCTGCAGGAACCTTCACCACCTGAAAGCTCCCTTCTGTCATGGCCACAGACAATAAAGTGCCTCACCGTTGACTGACTCCAGCAATCTTGGGCCTGGCTTTGGAGGGCAGGAATTCCTATGGTGGTGGAGGGGCTTTCTATTGGAGAAAAAAAATTCACCTGGGTACTTCATTGACAAGTATGGATCTCAGGCTTGCATCGTCGTGAAGCCAGGCGGAGTTGAGGCAACCATGCCAGTTGGCGAGTTCTTCACTCGGTTTGGAGAACAAAAAGCAAGGCTGAAACTCAAGGTCTCTGCCAAGTTTTTTTATTAGCCATCTATTATATATACTGTATATATAATGTAATTAATGTATGAAAATGAGAGACTTGCTGCACACATGCAGTTGGTCTTGTACCCATCTAACTTACCCATGACCTGGACCCGGACCCATGAAATAAAGAAATACCAGACCTGTTCATGCAGGTATGGGCTTTACTGGGTAAGAGTATGGGTACCTAAAAAAAACCCTGCAATAAACCCATGCTGATCACTACTACTATATAGTACTATAAAAAGTAATGTATGTAATTCAAACTCAGTTCCTTCACAGCTCCCCCAGCTAGCTTTGTAGGCCAAATATTATATTTTGATTTGGTTACTGAATAGAGCCTTATACACTATTGTGAAGTGATTCCTCAGATGGTGGGATCACTAGAGACAATACCTATCTGTTCTTTTGTACTGGGACCAACAAGTGTGGTGATGATACAACTTGACAACAAATTGTTAGGTACTAACACTACTGGTGATAAATTTCCATTCACTGGTCACAGTCACCCTGACACAATACATTAACCCCTAATATAATCTACATCAGTGTCATGACGTGACTTTTACCCCTATCTAGTTTCCTTCTTCGAACATCCTTTCATCCTATTTCGGACATTTATACAACCTTTAAACAATTGCCACATGGACATTCCCACCAATTCTTTTATTATATCTTCTTTGATCACAAGGCACAACAACTGCATTCCGCTCCGGACTCAGCCTGCCACATGGGAACTCCACCAATCTATTTCCATCCGCAACCAATCGGGTTTTGTTCTAATCCCCATTTGGACTAAGGCACACCATTCCCAACTCGCTTCCGGATTCTGGACCCACAAACGATCAATCACCAGATAAACCTGACAGCTGCCAATTATTATTTCGGTCCATAGCCTTGCCCATAGCCTTGCCCATAGCCTTTCGATCGCAAGGCTATCCCACTATCCCGGTCCACAAACATGCACCAACCTCATGCCCGATGATCTCCTTTATTTAGTATATTCCTTTCTTCATATTTCCTTTCTCTCTTGTGCTATGCACATTATCACCTGACGATTGCCTGCAAGCCTAGCGCGTCCAATTTACGTCCCAATGTAGTAATACACAGCCACCTGTACCATTTAGTATATATATTGAAATAAATGAGTAACAGACTTTCCAGTCTGTTATCTCAGGATTACCACCATATCTATGGGGCTTCCTTCTAAGATGGCTTTCTGGCAACCTCTCTCCTCTCTCTTCTCTTTTATCCTCCTCCTCTAACCTTTTGCTTTATCCTCTGGTCTTGTATCTTCCAGGATAACTGGTACTTTGTTGTATTTGGTGTCGCCCTGACAGTCAGACTGTGGCTATCCCAATCTTCTTCTTCTCTATTGTGATTGCTATAATCCTTCCTCTCCTTTCACATTTGCCAGTCATGGTTCCTGCCCTTTCAGGCACCTTCATGACATTAGCTATACCATTTGTAATCATGGTCTTGGCCATGTTACAACTGACAGACAACAACAAGGTCACAATAATGATTTTTTTTCATATTATATACCCTGGCAATAATTAATATTCTATTGATTACTGCTGAGATTTTTTTTTTCCTCAGATTAGATTTCTGACTATTGCCACATATAGCATTATACTCAGAATACTTGTTGGGCATGACCATCCTTGCTTTCATCTTTTACATAACTGAGGCCATCTTCATTATCACCATAACACATAGTCACACCAATCTCAAGGTCTTTGACTCTTTCTATTATCACATCTGGTGCATTTCTATTTGGGTGCAGCTAGTCTGGCAATTCAAGAAGCAACAATAGTACACACCATCTATACACCTGTTGAACCAAGTAAGAACAAAACAATTATGATACTGACTGAAAGAGCCAGCACCAATCTTTTCTTTGATTCTATATCTCCTATCTATATGAACAAGATTTATCTTGAATTATTAGTAACATACTAATAATGGCACTAACATTACTAACACTATTAGTAATGTACTAATAATAGTACTAATGTTACTAACAGTGTTTTTGTTTGGTACTTATAGCTTTTCATGCTTATGGTTTTCATTCCTTGTTTTTATTCCTTGTTGCAACTATTAAAATTTATGCCAATGCAGGATTTGAACTTAGGAAATGATAGCAATAGATCACATGACTACATAATGGCATGCACACCCACTATACCAGAAAGTCATATGATAGTATAGGTTACTAAGTGTATTTATGTATCCTTTTTTTGACTTGGAAGTTTTTTGACCTGGACAAATTTTGCTCATTGTAGAGAAACAATACTAACATATCATGAACCACAACAATGACAATGCAACTAGGGGCAGGGAATGCACAGGTAAGTGAGCCAAACTACACTTTATTATCATAATAATTACTATCCAATAATAATAATAACACTTGAGTGTGCTGTGCCCATTGCATCCAAATGTGCATGGCTGTGTCATCACCACAACACAACATCTCTATGCACAATAATGTCATTCAACCCTCCCACATCCACATCCACCTCCTTACTGTGTTAAGTTACTGTGTTAGCAATATACTGTAACTGACCTGTTTCCAAGACCTCACATTGAAACTCACCTGAAACATGGCAGGGGATCCACGCTAACTTGACCCATCAGCAGACTGAGTACATTGAATAATATTTTGCAGTCTTCTTCATCTGATACTACGAAGAGGTCTCATAGAGTACCCCATTTCAGAGCACTGTTCAGATCATCCATAGTGCAGAGTGAGGTGACTATGGAAATGAAACCAGTCAGTCTGGATAAATGTCAAGAATGAAAACACATACCCATGACTTCTCTGGGTGCATCTATGTCCCCTACCAAACCCAGACTGTACTCATCAAACTCTGCATTTTGTTCTCATGGAGCTCTGACTACTAAAATATGTCGATGTCTGAATATCATTTGAATCCCTTGGATATACATCTGCTTGAAGGGGTTGTAGTCAACGGCAAAGATAGAGGACACGTTGGGTTCCTCAGGGTCATAACTAAGCTCTCTTGTGCTGGGGAGATGGTGCAGAGGCCTTCCATTGTGATACAGTGCCTCAACATTCTCCTGGATATCATGCAGGAAAGGAAGTTTATCCTTGGTCTTATAGCACAGATAATGCAAATGCAATCAGCTAAAGTACATTCAGAACAGAGACTACTTACCACAGTAGCAGGCGCCTTGAATTTGTATCATAGGGGATGTCTGTCTGCCTCGCTGTAAAACAAATCCAACCCAGCTGAATCGGAGCCAAACTGGACCAAAAATGTTAGTTGTAAATTGATCTTAGAATTAGAAAGACCCACATCCACAACATCTAACTCCATTATGACTGGTTCCCTGACATCCTGAATAAACATTGTAAACAGCATAACCAAAGATAAATAACAATAAATGAACGTACATTGCCCATCAAGTCTATGTAAACCCCACTGGCAGGGTCCAGCCCTTCCAGTGACTTAGTCCATCTAAGATGGGGGAGCGGACGGTGACAAAATCACATTAGAGATGGGACAGCGGACGTCAGCCGACATTAGTATTGTAGTCGTTAAAGATGAATCGGCTGACATGATTATTGTAGTTGTAAATGATGGACCGGCCGACAATAGTATTGTCGTCATGAAAGATGGGTCGGCCGAGGAAAGTATTGTAGTTGTAAATGATGAGTCGGCCGATGAGGACGATGAGAGGTTCTAATGGACAATGGGTTGGCCGACATTGCATTATCCCATTGGAGATGGATCAGCCAATATGTTACTTTCTCATTAGAGATGTATAAACTAGCCTTATACTCAGTTCACCAAGTGCACAGTACCTGTCTGTTTAGATAGGTTGTGCTACTGGTGTATGGTACGAGTTAAAGTATAGTTACTGTAAATACATGTAAATAAAGGGCATATATGCCTGATTTGGTATTAACATAAAATAAGGAATAAATGTAGGAACAGGGCAAAGCCTGGTTCCTTACACTCTTCCCCCCTCTAAACAAGGGAAGAGGGAAAGGTCTCAAAAGAGTACATAAAAGAAAGGAATAAGTGGTATAACACCACTATGAAAGAACAAGCGTATCTGGCTGGCTCTGGGGTAGGACTACAATAAATGTAGCATCAGGCATGCTCCTATGGAGTTGTTTGATGGCCTCTTCGAGACTGAGTGGTGGACCATGATTTCGTCCTCCACAACAACCTCGACAAGTTTTCGGAGGCTTTTGATTTTTTATATCAGGACTGGGGCATGACCCTTCCTCCCTTTTAGGCATCACCAAAGTTGATTTGGTGGATAATATGAGCAGACAAAGAGACCTCCACTTCTCACTCTTCTCAGAGCATGCTGTGTCAATGGCATTTAATTTTTTATTTAAATTAATTGTATTAAATACAATAGGTACAGTACTATTCGTACTGTTTAGGCCTTTGAGGCCAGAAACAGTCCGGGACTGTGGTGGCGGGGCTGTGCTGGGGCATGGCCCTGGTGTATTTCCCTTCCTCCCATAATCCTCGCATTCGCCACTGTGACCGTTCGCATTTGCGTTCGAGTCCAGGCGCGAGAGGGTGGCATTATGGCGATGGGACGTGGCAGGCGGCATCACACGCGGAATGCTATGGATGCATGGGGATGCCCTGGCAGGCGTCAAGCCAGCTATGGGGTCAACGGCTCGATTGGTTGGCACCACAGGCAGCACATCTGCAAAAAGCTGTGGCAGAAGCACATTTTTTTGCAGCTGTTGAGCCGGTTACAATGCAGACAGTTGGCATATCCATGTGAGCGGTCTCAGCACATCCTGTGGGCATGTTAGTGTCCATTTTCAGTGTCGACACGGCGTACATGTTTAGGGATGTAGGACTGGGCAGCGGAGCTGGCGGTAGGCCTGGACTGGCTGGTGGGGACATGTCATCCGTGTCTGGGGACTTGTAGCTGGTCCGCAAGCCGTTCGGACGCTCTGGAAGCATGTATTGGGTTGTACCCAATGTCATTGAACAATCGGTCCGCCTACTCCCCTCATCCCTGCCGAACAACCCTCCACTTGGCCAAATGACTCCTGGAAGAAAAAACAAAACTTGGTACAGTCTTGTTGTAGGACGGATGACCGGTATCTTTAATGATTGGTTGGCTAATTTCAACCTGGAACATTCTCCTAACTGACCCATTAAGGACAGGCACTTTACCCAAAGTCTGGTGATGAGGGTCCCGACCAGAATTTCAAGGGCCACCATACGGAACTAGAGGCTCAAGCAATGTATTCGGATGCTAAACGTAGAGGCATTGTCAAGGTCGTTAGGACCTCTTTCGAGGATGATGAGCTCTTTGGTCCTGTTGAAAATGCACTAGATTGCAACTGGCGGGGTACTATTTAGTTTACATTAGCCATGCTCTGAATTGAAAGATATGTTATGTATATTGTTGTACAAAGTGACAGTTATGTAGCTAGATGTTGAATCATATTGGTATCTCAGGTCATGCATGATGGCATTTGAAAAATTGGCGGTGGCAACAATGTTGCTACTATTTGTTCGGGACCCCAGACCACCCAGGCCTGGTGCCCAAGAAATGATATATTATGTTTCTCCTCAGTAACTGAGAGGATTCCTTAGAAGTAAGAGAGGAACTTGGTCAGATTACCCTCTCTTAGACATGTGTATTTAAATTTAAATTGCATTACTTATGGACTTATGTGAATACTACCTGAATTTGATTCAGGGCAGTTGTTACCCCCAAAATACATCTTGAAAAAGGTGGCACTAGGGTACAAAATATATGGTCACCGTGACTCTGGCATCAGATAGCAGCTGATAAGCAATATGTGTGCAGATAAGTACATAGGTATTATATACAGCCTGACATCAACAGAAGTACTGTACCATTACAACCTTAAGTTCACAGGGTGTGACGTGTGATGGCTGTGAATGTTACCAGACCAAGTTCATTGGCGAAATTTTTGGGTGAGTAACAATTATTAAAGTTTGATTAGTAGTAGTTACTAGTGGGATGATCAACTGAGTCCGTAAAGGAGAGTGTTGATCAATGGGGGGTTTCACGGCGCCCCAACTCAGCCCCAACTCAATTCCCAACTCAGTCCCAACTTGCCGCCCAATTTGGACAGTTTTTCTCAAATTGCGCTCAAAGTTGGGGCATGAAGTTGGGGTATCCAAGTCTGACTCAGAGTCCCACTTGATGCCTCAACTTTTGGTCTCCCAACTTCAGCCCCAACTTGACCAGAATTGGCCAAACGGGACATCACAACCTCTGAAATCGGGGTAAAGTTGGGGCTGAGTTGGAACTGGAGTTGGGGCCAAGTTGGGATGCTGTGAAACCCCCTAATGATAACATTTTGTTCAAGATCTGTTTCAGAAGAATTGACAGTTCTGTTTGGCTGAGCACCAACACTGCTCTACAAAATTTAATTCACTGTGGAACATCAGCAGGAATAGGACTTGATATCCTCATCAATTCCTTGAGCCTTGCAGGTTGTTTCAACTTTCAAGCAGTGATTCAACCTCTACAAAGTCTGGTTGTTTATAAAGCATCCTCTGACAGCAACACCATTCTGGTGCAGGCACATGTGTTCATGTCCAATTGGAATCTGGGGCTTCCATATCACCAAGGCCTGGGTGTCCAAGTTGTCCAACTTCCCCTTCAAGATTTCCGTTGTGACATTCTTATTGTTCTCTGTCACCTCCCTCCCAATCTGATATGTCATAGTACCCATCATCCTCTTCAAATAGCATGGCGGAGGCAGCGGTGGCCAGTGTTTGATTATGTGCTGATACCACTGACAGCACTGCAATAGGAAACATATCCAGTATCCTCATGTGATAGTTTTGCACCAGCCTGAGCAGCCTCTACAACTCAAGTCACAGTGGGAGTAGAGGCTTTCAATTTACAAATTACATATAAAATACAGGTTCCACAAAATTCACATTTATTGTGGCATTTATTTGGTCCATCGAGGTCCTGAGTCGTTAGTGGCAGAGATGGTGTAAACACTTTGTCTCATGTAAGCATGACATTTCATATTACGTGATAACCCAGCTTAAACCAAGCGCTAAGCACATGGTGTGTTTCAACTTTGATGAATGCGTGGCCCTCAGCCAAATGCCTTCATCCACTTCACCCTATAAGAAATGACGTGTTTGGTTTTATCAAATCCAATCATCAACTCAGTCCAGACCCACTGCTCGCTCCATTCGACTTCCACTGGCCGTCTAGGACAGCGTCGACAAAAAAGGTCAACCACTGCCAGTGAAATTGATCTCAGGGACGACACGTACCCATCCCAACATACTCCAGAAGAACCATCACAGGACTCGGAAAATTCATGGGAGGATCTACCTCCTGCACAAGACATTCAGATAGATGGACATGAGGATTCCAGCGAGCCTCACCGGAAACAGTGCGCAGCCTTGAGTAAAGCTACAGTAAGTCTTATATCTTGTTTCATTCTTGCAGTGACTGATGTCATCTCTACAGAAAAAGTTGATTGAGTGGCTCGCGTTCTGGGACTCTTTTCTGGACAAATTACTTTGTCACGATGGCCATGGGGATTCCTTTAGCACCCCTGAATGTTCCTCTTGCAAGACAGCCGAGGGAACCATCAAGTGCTTGGACTGTTTCTCCCAACACCTTCATTGTCGAAACTGTGTTTTGTTGGAACATACTAACCATCCTCTCCATAGAGTACAGGTAAACTGCAAGTGTCTGCCTGCCCTCATTATCTAACTAATGTTTTTCTCAAGGAATGGAACGGCCGATTTTTCGACAAGATCACACTTCAATCCCTTGGTTTGTGCTGTCAGTTAGGTCACAGTGGTGGTAAATGTCCATTGCCGCTTCAGGGACCATCTAAGATGGTCGTTTTCAATACCACCGGCGTACATCACGTATCCATAGACTACTGCGATTGAGGAAACGACAGGATTATTCCAAAATACACGCAGTTGCTTCGCACGCGTTGGTTCCCAGCAACTTTCATTCGGCCAGGGACTGTCTTCACATTCAACATGTTGAAAACTTTTCACGAACTCACTCTACAAGGCAAGACGACATTGTATGATTTCTACCATGCAATTCTGCACATCACAGACAATGCCCAATTGGAGAAACTCAAGGTACGTATCTCTCAGGGCCTCTTTTGGACCATCACAGCAACTTAGTCACTGCCTTATTTTCAGGATCAGTATAAGGAATTCCACCGAGTAGTCCGGCTCTGGCATCACCTCAAAATGCTAAAATGTGCCGGACGTGCTTGGTGTAGACACAACCAAACAGGGTGAACTTGCTGTTGAATGTCCGGCTTGTCCACAACCTGGCCATAACCTGCCGACTGTCTGGGAGATGGCTGTACTCCAGCAACACATTGAATTGTGGCGTGAAGTCCAACTAGTGTATATGCCCTGTGTTGCCACACTTATCAGAACTACTGTCAAACCTTCACGTGTTCTCGATACTACCATTCCAGATTCATCATCCGAAAACCCAGAGGACATTCCATTGTGGCTTCTGTCAGCTCTACCAGCTTTCCTACCTGCTCAACTTCGTGACTCACCTTTGCTGGCTGCAGTCACAGAGAAGGAGCATCGTCTTCACATAGGTCAGGCAGAAGATGCACTTGCAGAAGTTCGACGACTCTGTCGAATTGGTTTTGGCTTGTACCAGTTTAAAAGACTCAATGTCTCTGGAACAGGGAACAAAGCAAATACTCATGTGCACACTCTTTTCAACAGGTTCAACAACAAAACAGAATGGCATGCAGAATGATATCGTGCAGCACGTCATGCCCTATCTACACTGGACCCAAATGGAGCATGGCATGTCCGACTTCAGCGATTACGCTGTGAAGATGTTCGAGGGCCAGGACGTGATGAAGTTGAAAGGGGGGATCGATGACCAGAGGCTAGTGAACGACGTCGAGAACCATCTTGGATTTGGATGGTGCCACAGGTTGAGTCAGCACCTGATATAGGAGAATTGGAGGAACATCTTGATCAGAACTTGTAGGTTGAATGGGCAATGTCGAAAGCTTGAAGTACTCAGTGGTCTGAGGAAGTTTCCTTGATTGTTGAGGAGATGTGTCAATGCATTGTGTTCAGGGACTGGAAAGCAGAGTGGCGGAGGGGATGGGTGGGTAAACGGCCTGATGTATCAGATGATGTGCGAGATGGGATCGATGCCTATGCTGAAAAGCAAGCTGCATTCTCAGAACGCATTGCAGCTAACTGTGCAACGCACTGGCTGCCTATTCTGCAGAAGAATGAAGTTGTGCCTCAGTGGAATGATGAGTATACATGGGATAGGCAGAAGTTGGCAGAAGAAACATCAAAGGACAATGTCGAGGAATGTGTTGATGAAGAGGATGAAGAAGATGAAGGACAAATTATACATGTTGACAAGGATGAGGAGGCAGAAGAGGATAGAGAGGAAGATATAGATGATGATTATGAGATTGATGATTACTAGAATATAGTAGCAATATTCATGTATGGTATGCTTGTCATACTGTCCCTGGCAAAGAAGGATACATTGCCATTCTGTTCATAATAAATAGACTGATACCTGTTACTCTTGCAGACCACAGCAAGGAATGAGAAAACTGTCATTCCTGTCATTGTATTTGTGGCAAGTAATGACAGAACTGTCATTCCTGTCATATCTGGCATGGCAAGAAATGACAGAACTGTCATACCTATCATTAGATTTGTGGCAAAGAATGACAAAAACACCACCATTGTCATTCCTGTTATTGTATCCGTGGCAAGTAATAATGGAACTGTCATTCCTGTCATTGTATTTGTGGCAAAGAATGACAGAACAACCACCATTGTCATTAGATTTGTGGCAAAGAATGACAAAAACACCACCATTGTCATTCCTGTCATTGTATTCGTGGCAAAGAATGACAGAACAACCACCATTGTCACTCTGTCAATGATTGCCACAACATTGTCATTGTTATTATTGCTGGGTTATATACACAATCCTTAAATGGCAAATGCCATGGTATTGTGATAACTCTAGTCACCATGACCCCTATTTTCTGAAATAATTGAGGTTTTATTATAATGACTTGCAATCCATGCCCAAACCCTGCAAGGTTGTCAAAAAATGACTATTTTCTGAAATAATTGAGGTTTTATTATAATGACTTGCAATCCATGCCCAAACCTCTGCAAGGTTGTCAAAAAAGGATCATTTTCTGAAATAATTGAGGTTTTATTATAATGACTTGCAATCCATGCCCAAACCCCTGCAAGGTTGTCAAAAAATGATCATTTTCTGAAATAATTGAGGCCTCATATCATGGAGGGAAATATTGTTGATGTAGTTGTATTGTCATCTATAGCATTACAGACAGCTGACAGTCTGCTGACCAATGGTCAACTTCAACTGGATATATCAGGGCCCCTCCAATTTCGTGATGACAAAAGCTGCACTCATGGCCGTGTTGTACTTGCTGCTGTGCAATGTGTGCAATGTATTCACAGGTGAAGTATGGGATGTGTGCACACTGCAATGATGCAAGGTGTGCACAGGTCGACTCTGCAAGATGTGCACACTGCACCATTGCAGTGTGTACACAACACAAGCTACAATCATGAATTACTAGGGTGTCGTGATTGCAGATAATTACATCGTGAAATGTGGGCAATGTGATCACATGCCAGGGATGAGATGTGCACATACTGCAACACTGTACTGTGCACATACCACAATACTGCACTGTGGACAAACTGCATCATTGTACTGTGTGCAACTGCAATGATGCAGTGTGCCCACCCTGCCATACCTTTGCCATACACCACTTTTGTCCATATTCTACCTTGTATTCAGCAGAAATCACTGCCCCAAGGCTTCACCAGCATAAGTGTAATTAAAAAACACCCTATAAATTATATAGTATTAATACAAATGTCATTTGCTCACCGTTGTCTGCCGCGGCTCCATGTGATGATCGAGAGAAGAGATGCAGATAGTGAGGATAAGAGGGAGAAAAGGAAGACTGTCAATCAATCAAGCCTTCTTTATATACTGAACACATGTTTGGGTCACATGTTTGCCTTGTGTTTTATAATTCATGTTACATGTTCCGGTATGCACTAGTGCAATGATGCACAGTGCGCACAGTGAAGTGTTTCACTGCACGCACTGTGCAGTGTTTCACTCTGCACATGGTGCAGCATTTCACTCTGCACACAGTGCAGCATTTCACTGTGTGCATGGTGCAGTGTTTCACTGTGTGCACCATGCAGTGTTTCACTATGTGCACAGTGCAGTGTTTCACTATGTGCACAGTGCAGTGTTTCACTATGTGCACAGTGCAGTGTTTCACTATGCGCACAGTGCAGTGTTTCACTATGCGCACAGTGCAGTGTTTCACTATGCGCACAGTGCATCAGTTCACTCTGCGCACAGTGCATCAGTTCACTCTGCGCACAGTGCATCAGTTCACTCTGCGCACGGTGCAGCATTTCACTCTGCGCACGGTGCAGCATTTCACTCTGCGCACGGTGCAGCATTTCACTCTGCACAGGGTGCAGTGTTTCACTGTGCGCATGGTGCAGTGTTTCACTGTGCGCATGGTGCAGTGTTTCACTGTGCGCATGGTGCAGTGTTTCACTGTGCGCATGGTGCAGTGTTTCACTGTGCGCATGGTGCAGTGTTTCACTGTGCACACCGTGCATCATTGCACTGGGTGCACATTGTAGAGTCGAAACATGTGCACATGGTGCATCTTTACACCGTGCGCATGGTGCAGTGTCACACTGTGCACACACTGCAACCCTGCCATACCCCTGCCATACACCACTTCTGTCCATTTTCTACCTCGTATTTACCCCAAATAACTGCCATACCCCTGCTATACCCCACTTTGTCCATCTTCTACCTCATATTTAGGGCAAATCTCTACCCTAGGGCTACAGTAGCATGAGGCTAATTACAAAACACCCTATAAATCTCTTCCTTCACCATATCCCACATAGGCTCTTCCGAACCCCCAATCCCCGCCCTCAACTCCTCTTCGTGTTCCACCCGGTCCCTGTCCCCTCGCTGCCCATCCAGCTCCCCAAACTCTTTCACCATCCCCTCCACGTTGTCATTCTCACCTGCAAGTCGAACCAGCACACCCAATCCCTTGTCGAACATCTCAATCAGCACTTGTGCCATTAACTATAAATGTCATGTACTTTAGTCGCCATACAAATATATAAATATTACTCACCCCACCGTGAATCCCGATGATGTGCTTTTGGAACCATACCATTCCTGCCTCCTGCATCGTCTGGAAATGCCCTCTGGCTGCATGCATCCAGGTGAGCAGCGTGAGCGTGTACAGAACCATACTCACTGCCATCAGACCCCGATGTTTCTTCAGATCCCCCTTAATTAGCTCTGTGCACACCTTCTCAAATGTCTCATCTGCCATCAGGTGCGGCGCCAGCTGCCGAACCATCAGCATGATTCCCTCCTCATCTGTCTCCCTGTACACCTGATCCTGGTGGTTCCGCAACAAATGGATTGCCGCCACTTCTGTAAGTTTTGCTATCCAAGCCCTTCAGTCAGTGTCCCTCGTCTCATACAATCCGCCACTTACCTTTTTTGTATACCACAACCCCCCACCACTGAAATGTCCCCAGCTGACTCTTGCAACTCCTTCCGCAAACTCTCATGCCAGTCCCAGTCATCCTCTGTCACTGTCTTCTTGTCTTCGATCCCCTTCATCACCGCTGCATTCTTCTTCACCAGCACCTCCTCCTCACTCACCAATATCTCTACCGCCGCCAACCAATGCCTACTTCACAGTCTTTGCACCCACGAGTTCCAGCACCAGCAATCCCACTGGCTCGTCCAATGCCGTGATGCTCGTTGAGAACGTTTCCTGTAGTGCTGGCTTCAGCATAGATACCGAGACAACGACCGGGATCAGCGCTGCAGGATGGAATGCCCGGACCAACATATCCCAGATGTTTCGCACCAGAGCCCATGCCATATTCTTGTTGAGCGCCCGCTGGTTCCACATCCCGAATTTGAGCTTCACTGGTCCGCGGATGATTTTCATGTGCATGTACCTGACCAACACCGCACACACTTGAGTGTCCATCTGATTGTCGACATCCACAATGTTGTCTGTGTTGACCTTGATCTTGCCGGTATGCAAGTGCAAACGCAAATTCGCCTGCTCACTCTACAGGTACACATGTAATAATATTCATATTAGTTCTCGTATTCTGTAGTATTAATACAATATGTCATTTGCTCACTGTTTTCTTCCATGGCGCCATCTGATGATCGAGAGAAGAGATGCAGATAGTGAGGGCAAGAGGGAGAAAAGGAAGACCGTCAATCAATCAAGCCTTGTTTATATACCAAACACATGTTCGAGTTGCATGGATGCCACATGTTTGCCTTGTGTTTTATATATGTTCCGGTGCGCATGGTGGGGTGTTTCACTGTATGCACAGCACAGTGTTTCACCGTGCGCACGGGGTAATACTTCACCATGTGCACGGTGTAACACTTCACCATGTGCATGGTGTAACACTTCACCATGCACATGGGGTAATGCTTCACCATGTGCATGGGGTAACGGTTCACTGTGTGCATGGGATAATGCATCGCTGTGCACGCAGGGTAACGGTTCACCATGTGTGCAGGGTAATGCTTCACCATGCACACGGGGTAACGGTTCACCATGTGTGCAGGGTAATGCTTCACCATGCATGCGGGGTAACAGTTCACCATGCGCACAGGGTAACACTTGACTGGAGGCACAGGTGCATCGATGATTCACTGTACACATGGTGCATCGATTCACTATGCACACAGTGCAGCGTTCTACTAGTAGGCACTGTGTATCATTGCACCAGCCTTGGTGCAAATCACTACCATACCCCTGACATCCCCTACTTTGTCCATCTTCTACCTCATATTTAGGCCAAAACTCTGCCCTACAGCTGCGGTAGCATGAGGCTAATTACAAAACACCCTATAAATCAAGATCCACCCGAACAGTCGACATCCCACCTGAACTTCTCGCCGAACTCCGGTCCCAACTCCGCGAGACGCAATCTTCTCACATCGATAAAGTACACGCGCTCGAAATCGTGTTGGCAGGACATGAAGCTATCAAGCTCGAAGTTGGCGTGTTGCACCAGCTTGTTGAGCTACTGGTGGGACTTTGGGTGATAATGATGCGATGAGTATTCCGACCATCGTTTCCAATGAGCTGGAACGGGTTGAAGAGGAGGATGAGGTCTAGGTTATGAAGCAGGAGCAACATGATGAAGATGAGGGGTAGAGGATGGCACGGAGAGCTTGGTTGACCACGCGCCCCGAGCCTATGACGATCCGTGACGGGGAGGATATAGCTCAGTCCTCAAGTCCGAAGCAATCCGTCATTGACAAGCTGTTCCAACGACTCACGACATTATTTCCCAGTTGAAATCGGCCATCGAACCCTCTTTGTCACTGTTAATTCAGCACGCCGCCGCTCAAAGCACCGTCTTCGTGCTCGAATCCAAAGTTTCCTCTCTCGAATCGCTCGTTCAACAATCCTAAACATCTTCCCCACCCGCAGCAGAGCTCGCACCTAACCCCAACTCACTCACCCAAATGCTCAACGGCTGAAAAAAAAAAACAGTCGAGAGGCAATGGTCTTCCGACGGGAGAAATGGTCGTATGAGCCCGAACATCTTGCATTCGCACGCGAAGAATGGGAATCCAAAAAAAAAATTCGTTGAGACGAACCTCAGTACAATGGGTTACCAAGTTCGATGCGGGTTTGGCTAGTCTTGCCGTGTTGCAGCGGCAGTCTGCCCAAGCGTCGGGATTGGGGGATGGGGAAGTCGTGCAGGGGGATTTTTATTGGAGTAGTAGCGGGCGTGGGGTGTTAGTCACGCCGCCCAGTCCCCAGAGCCTTAGCTCCGATTTTGCATAGACCGAGGCAGAAGCGGAAAAGTACTAGTTCTAGTCGGGATAGTGAGATGTTGACAGTTATTGACCGTGGTGCTGAATGTGAGAGTAACACAACGTCTACTCACGCTTCTCTTTGACAACCGTATACGCCTTCTCTCCCAGATGACGTTGATTCTCTCCGGAAGGACTCCGCGGATTCCAATCAAAATTCATCGAAGGATGCCGGCAGCTGAGACGCCAGAATTGAGCATGCATCATGTACCTGTCACTTCGGTTCCCGGGACAGACTCACCCGTAACCGATTCGCCGGCGAACTCTCTAAGGGGTTTGGGCATGAGAATGCGGCGTAGAAGCTTCCACCGTTTGATGCAGTAAGTTCTCTCCCTTTTTATTTTGTTTAGCTCTTTTGGTCTGACTGTATGCATGTAGCACTTGACGACTCTGTCAACTGCTGTTGGCGTTGTTATTTAATTCTTGCCGAAGTCCAGTCCCAACTCTGTGATCCACACGTCCTCCTGTGTCTCACATTGATAAAGCATGCACACTCGAAACTGTGTGTAGAGCACGACATTGTTGAGTGCCAACTTAGCGTATTTCATCAGCTTGGGGACCCAAGCCATGATCTCCCTGAACCGGGAATTCCGGAACATACATAGGTATCCGATGCGGCCTTATCGATCAGAGGCATTGTTTCACGCGCTGTAATTGTAGATGGTAGTCGGATCTCTGTTGGTTTGACCGCTCTTTCTACCCCCTCCCCGCCATCCAACTATCTCCAATACTGCTGCAAGGGGTCATCCGAGTCAAGGTGTAGGAAGGTTTGCAGTAACATATTTCTTACTGATACCGCTGTTTCCACCCTTAGTTCCCAATACAACTTGGTGGGCCACTCGGCGAACACGCCAGGCACGCTAGAGTCTAATACACCCCCAACCACCACCAACGCCGACAACCCGGGTCATCACCGCCACCCCAATATCACTCCACGCCGACACCCACCTCATCACCTTAACCAAACGCACGCTCGGTGTGCAAAGGCGAAAAGGTATTTTCTTGTTTTCGACTATGTTTATAAACTTCTCACCCCTAGACCTCAAGGTCACACACACTGGATGTGAGGAACCCGGCGCTGGAGTTTATGATCAGGTTGAGTGAGGCGACGTCGAATATGGTTAGGAAGGTGGTGGGTGGACGACAGCAATCGCTAGGATGACTGGAGTGAATCGGAGCACTTGAAGATGACTAACTTTGAAAGAAGCAGATATGCGCCGTCTCATCTGTGCCCTTGGTGTGCGACTGACTTCGGTTTATGTAGGCTGCAACCAGCCCCACGACGTCAGCGGACGTGACGCCTACCATTACCCCACCCCGTGTTGCATCACCTACCACCCGTAACCGACGTACCGCGCATCCCACACTTCGGCTTCAAACGCACCTTACTATACCTCACTTTAAACATGGGCCGGGACCGCATCCACCGCTTCACGTCAGGACACGAACACGCGAGTGCGAACGGCCATACACACATATTGGGAAAGCATTCAACGACAGCAAGCGGTCTTCGCAGAGAGGTTTGTAGGGTTGCAAGTATGGTCTTTTCGTGTTGCACTCAGATCTGTTTGCATGTAGCATGATCAGGATTTTTTGCCGGATACACTATTGAGCAGGACGAGCTGGTTCATTTTCTCAAGGCGCAGGGTTGCGGCCCTGAGCCTGGAGTGCCAGAGCGTGCTGACGTTCAATTTTCAATTCAGACTGGTATGATAAGGATGGAAACCATGACCATGCCTTCATGACGAGGCGTAGCAACGACGTCGCCAACTTGACCCTCGCTTCAAGGAGATGCCCATAGATGTTGAGATCCGCGACAGGTTCATCAAGTGAACAGGCAGTGTGCTGAACCCGGACAAGATGCAGTTCTGGCTCAGACTTCTCTGCACGTTGCCTTGGGTGTTCCGTACTACTAGGTGTGTTGCAACCCAGCCATTTCAAAGCAGCCATTTCCGATAGTGACATCAACTCATTTCTCAAAGCTTCGAGCAGGTATTACTGTTAGCTCCAATATACTCCTTTTCAATTGCCAAAACAGGCTCCGCTACATGTCTTTCTCCTATCTATTTAATGGAAACGGAGAAGTACCTGTCTTTGAGTCAGATCTGTGATGCAATGGCTTTCCACCTGTTCTGCACAACTTTACTGAGTATACCTTCAGAAATGGGCTACTTCATTTATTGGTTGTTCCAATATATTTCGTGAGTTGTTCGAAAATGCCTCTCACACGCTCGCACTCTTTCTCCTTAGATTGTGAGCGTCTTTCAGCACATTTTGGCGATTTATAATCTCTTGCGGCAACAGGACCAGATCGCATACTTCCTAGGGTGGGAACAAGGCCGCGAGGGGGTTAAGAGTTTCGCAAGAGGGTCAGGGGCAGGATGTGCAGCAACAGGAGGATATCACGAGCTGGGGGCGAGGCCAGGAGGGTCAGGAGCAGGATTTGCAGCAACGGGAGTTCACGTACACCTTCTCTCTCAGATGATGAGCTCATCGTCGTAGATATATGCAAAAGTGCCACCGGGGCATGGATTGGGATGTAGGGCGCCGTTTCGATTTTGGAGGGTGGCATACATGTATTGGGGCGACAAAGGTCAAGCATAGAAGGCCTTATACTTACATTACAAACGAGTCATGTAGTCCATTTCGCAATAGCACTTGTCAATCCGAATTCCTTCGATCCTTGTCTCGCCACGCTTACCACATCATAGACCTGTTAATGAGTCACAGAACATTAGAATGGGGCAATATTTGGACTGATATGAACTCACCTTACAACACAACTAAGAATCTGTCAGCATAAGAGCGACTCGCGGAAGTGCGAGCAACTCTTGCAAAAACACAGGAACGCGGCACAGAAGCAATGTGATGTCAGCAGTACCGCTAAAACCGAGATTGCTACCGGCGCCTTTTTTTAGTCATTGGGCCTGGGATTGGCTGAAACCACGGCATGATGGACCGGCTGTAGGGGATAGTATGTTTCGAATTGAAGCCGTTCAAGCGGCATTCCTCGCCTATTCCTGGCATGCGGTCCGTCGGTACTTGAGAGTATATCACGTCGACTTCCCTTTCCTCCCCCTCCTCATATACGGGCTTGCCGTCACGGTGCCAACCTTTACCTACACTGGCGTAATTGGCCAGCTTGTCTGGATGGTTGTCACCCAATTCTGCGTGGTGTTTGCGGATGTGGCCCTCGATAAGTGCTCTCTGCGTTTTCGGTACACCGGAGTCCTGCCACACCGTCAGACGCCTGTGGGCTGGATATGTTGTCTCGAGCTTGTTACGATCCAGGGGGATGGACGAAGAGTGGGTGACAAAGTGCAGCTTGTCTCCTAGGCCGTCGCCATCCTTCAACTCTGCATGCCACTTCTGCCAGTCCTCCTTAACCGACACCGATTGGATACGCTGTTTTTCAGCAGGTGGCAAGTTCGCACACGCTTGTCGGACTGCATCAGTAATTTCTGATCTCTGTGCGGTCGTCAACGGCATGGATAAGGTCTTCTCGATCTTCACCTTTATGGGCTGCACAATATCAGTCAGATTGCCTTCGGAATCGCGGGACAGTGGCAAACAGGCACCTTAGGCTCGGAATGGGACTCCTTAGGAATTGTAACTGCCGTTCCAACCTTGCAACTGTTAGGGTCCATTGCCGCGTGGTAATGAACTTTGAGATAGTGCTCGGTTGGGTCCTGCCCCTTTGTCGGCTTGCCCTTGCGCCAGTATTGGCTCACGTAGGCGAGTGGGGCACTCTTGCGACGATCGTTCTCCTCAAGTAAACGGTGGTTCTCAAGGATTCTTTCTCTTGCGTAAGGCTGCTGATTGACCGCCATGCAGCCTATCCGGAAAAGAACAAGCGGCTCCTCGCCGGGCTACGCCATGTCAGTACATATGTTGTATGGAATCCCAAAATATTAAATATCAACATACAGCGCGACGGTACATGATGCTACGAGCATTCAAATTTACCACAGTCGTAAAGCGACTCCGAGTCTGCATGGGTAGTGTCAGGCAGCTTTTGAGTTCAAGGTGGGGTGACAACTTACCGGCAATGGGGCAGCAGCCGCGGGAAGCAGCGCGTAGATGCCAAGAAAAAAGGGGAAGACAAGCATTGTGGTAAACAGTAATATGAAGATGTGTGATGGATGGGCTTGTAAGATGTGACCAGCACGGTGAAGATGATTGAGGGGAGTCCAGCTGAAGACTTTGACGAGACGAAAACTTCAGCTTTTTATACTGATTCCTGGGTGCTGACTCGGACGACTCCGAGTCGGGGAACATTTGAATTGACGAATTCGGATGGATGGCATTCAAGTGCCAGAGGAATATATTGGACTCCATCGGCGGACAACAGGGTGATTACTTGTACAATTGTACAGCTTGTGGTTTGGAGAAGTCAAAGCAGGTGAAATCATGCCGTTGCGGTTGATTACTGGCACAAGTTTCGCTTCAAGTTCTGACACGGGAAAACGAAGCAAATATAATCACGGTGTGCCGCTGATTAGCGCCGATTACTTGTACAGCTTCCGAGTCGCTTCTGACCTGGAGAAGGTAAAACAACACACTGGACTTGAGCGCTTGAGCATAAGTAATTACTAAAGCAAACCACACATCGCCTGGGTACGACTGTAATACCACTCCATCCGCCCAGTTACCCTCCCATTTTCCTTGCCGATTTCTACACCCTTACTCCCTCGAAGTCCCTCCCTTTTGTCCACCTATCCGCCCGTCACGGTCCTCCCTTAATATTCGAATTCATACCTGCCCCGCCCAGTGCTTTTCGTTGGCGTTAGTAGAATAACATTTGATAGGTATCGACCTTATTGACCCGAAACCAGTCACTCGGCTTGGACAAATGTAGGCCAAATCATATCGTCTGCAAAGAAGTGGGGATTGGGACGAAGTTAGCGATCTGCAACTGATGGGGCAGAAAACGAACGCCCTTCGATCTTGCGCCGTGCATATAATTCAGAGATGAATCAAGGCTTTTCACTCTCTTCAGCCTCTATTCTGTCACTCGATAATGCCAGTGAGAATTCAGCTAGACAACGA
>QLPF01001770.1:0-12320 GCA_003314045.1 Hygrophorus pudorinus
TTCAAAAGAAAAGCCAAATGGACATTCTTATTAAGCCATTACTTTGGTATCTGTCAAGTAAGCCTTAACTCAAAGCACTCCATGATCACTTCCACCTACCACTATCTTCGAGCGCTCGCCGAACGCGACTTGTTTTGGTAGTTTTCGAGTGGGGGAAATTTTGTTTCCAATGCCCGGTATCGAGTTCATGTAAGTCGAACCCAGTTTCAACATTATCAACCACGAATTCATTCCTGGCATTATTGATAGCTGCACAACCTCTGATGTGGTCGTCAACTTTGTTATCTATGACATACAATGGCGATGCTCACATCATCACACCCACTTCTACCGTGGACAAGTTGTTTCTGTTATCGCCCCTCAATGTATACCCATATGATCATCAGAAATCAACAACCGAGATGAATGCAGGACCGACATTCGGCCACAATGTAATCCAAAAATGAAGACGTCCTTTGCCACATTGTCCATAAACCCTACCCTGATTGGCACCGTAGCATCGATTTGCACAGAAAAGATCAAACGCAACTCTCCTCTCCCTTCAATCGTCATAACCTGAATTACGCCATCCTGAGTGCCCAATGTAACTCTCGTGACACTGTCGTCTGTGTTACTTGCGAGACAGATTATTTCTTTCCCTGAGGCAAGTGGTTTGAAATATAATTCATTGTATGAGCCCTATGGTATCTCCCTTAGCAAACAGGTTATCTTCAATATGTCAGTATCTCACCATGGCTGATTCCTCGTGCCAAATTTCGAACCAACCGAGGCCGGTACTGAAAGCTAGTGTTTCCAATGTGTCATCTCTCCGAGTAATCCATTCGACGCAGCTGACTGGGCCGCGATAGAAACGGCTCGGTGGCAAACATTGAAGCTCTTTCATAGTTTGTAAATTCCAGATTCTGACGCCATCTCCACCTTATCGTGTAACGTCGGTGATCAATATGTAAAGGTAGTAAAAATAGTTGGCTTACCACCACTAGCTAGGAGATTCCCACTCTGGGACATTGAAACAGCGTAGACTGCATCGGAGTGGCCTTTCAAGCGCGCAGCCAGTGCGTATGGGCCATTATCAGATTGAAAAAGTGATTGCATCATCATGAGCGATACGGGTCAGCGTGCAAGTGAGGTGATTAAAGATTCTTACTGCACTTGCGTCTTCAATTGTTTTCTATCATAGTCTTTACCAAATTCAAGTCACGTCCGAGTCAACTGCTCAATTGTTTTTGTTACTTGCGATCGTGACTCAGTACTAGTGTGAGCCTGATGTCACTAACTCGGCCAACTCTCACTAATTTGTTTAAATACTCATAATTCGAGCACATTGGATTAGTTTATTGCATCTTTATCACTGCTGGTCGGTCATGGTGAACTCCAGGCTATTCATTCGCAAGTCGAGCAAGGTAGATTAATTTAAAGTGCTGTACGTGAATGCTCAGTGCGAATACTTATCTGCCATAGATGACAGAAGTGTCCATCCAGTGCCGATTGTATTCCATTGTAGGGCCGAGACCAGTCCACTGAGAGAAGTAGATACGCCATAAAAGAATGAGTTAATCAATGCACTTTCAATGCCTCCTTACCCCGCGTCAGGCTCTTCCTGGACACCGTCAACAGGGAGCAGACGCAACCAGATGTGAAGTGGTTTTGCTTCCATCACGTCCCCATCTGGTGGGCAGAAGAGACGGCCCTTGTGCACTCAAGTCCCCATTTTGCATCCCTCACACCCCCACCCCACAAATTGCAAGAGGCGACAACGTTTCTGACCCACCAGCCATCAACACAGGGTCACCCCTCACGCCCTCAACCTCTTCCCGTAGTCCAGCCTCCCCCCACCACTGCCCCTAACGCCAGCATAGGCCCCCCTCCTTGGGAGGTCTTTTTTGCAAATCGTGAGCCTTTGAAAGCTCGGAAGTTGGCCAGAGAAACCCCAAAGCAACGGGCTGCACGGTTGTCACGGGAGAAAATCCCACCCACAATCTCTGCCCTAGTGTTTGTGTGGACCCAAAGCGAGACTGACCCTTCGCAGTGGAAGCGGGAACCAGTCAAAAAACGCATGAGGGAAGAAACACTGGGGGAGTATGGCCAGCACCAGCGACGGTACGATCCCGTCTTTAATGAATGGGACTGCTGCGAGGAGTTCGGGCCTGTGGAGGCAGGTGAAGGAGACGACGACGATGACTACTGGGGACCTAGGGACGCAGAAGTGATACGTGCCGACGAGCAGTGTGCTCCTTCCCCCAGATCCGCTCAGATGTCTCCATCCCCACCCGCCGTCGTGGATGAACTTCCAATGGATCCCGTGGCAGACGTGTCCAAAGTCGTCGAGATTCTCTCCTCGCGCTATGGTTTCCTGCCACCCATACCGACGCCCAACTGAGCGGAGCAACTCAGGCCCCAGGATGTAGAGGCATTCATGCGGTCGCTGGGCTTAGGACGGAAGGTCGATTCCATCTTCTCAACTGGTCTTGGCAAGGTTGTGTACGATTTCGTTGAGGCCCTCAGCTCCAACAAGGACCCCCACCCATCGCTGTGGGACTTGAAGAAAGAGAGTCGACAGCCTCTGGAACTGACTTCCCGGATCACCCACATCCACCGTCTTCCGTCTGGCCTTTTCTATTTTGACTTTGGGCGGTCCTCCACGGTTCCGTGGACAATGTACCAAATTGAGAGTAGTAAAGCTGATACATTGTTGCTGCCACCAGTTACAACATTCTCTAAGTCCTCAGGTTTTTGTTGTATTATAGATATGACATAGGGTGCGTGCTTTTTCCATTACTTAAAGGTTCTGTGCTCTATTGAGATGAGAGTGTAGGGATGGCAGAGATATCCTAACCAAGTGTAATGTAAGTAAGAACTGTTTCGTATAAATCGCAAGTACTGTTAATAATAATCCGATCATCGGACAGTTCCCAAACTCAAGTAGCATCCACGTTTCTACATCTGAAGTTCCTCATCCCTCATATACCACACACCTGCCGCAGACTTCTGGATAGGGTCGCCCGTGAACCAGACCAGGCCATTTGGTTGCTGTAAACGCAACTCATGTTTGCATTTCGAGCAGCAGAGGAGTATGGCATCGTCGACAAATTTGGCCTTCCATGGTTGAAGGATGTGGCAATTGCTGCATTGCTGCGGCTGTGCCATTCCCCACGGGCGATGGACAGGGTGCGCCCAGATGTGGGTGCGAGCCAGGCTGTCGCTGAAAAGCAAAATGTTCGTGTGGGACCCCAATTCGACCTCTTGAGGCAAAACCATCTGGATGGCCTGAGGGAGAGGTTTTCGTCACAGGAGAAACTGCTCGAACATCTTGATCAAGAATGGCGACAGCAAGTAGGCGAGGAAGTGATTCACATCGAAGGCTACAATGGCCCGAAATATATTCCTGTGAACCATAAGGTAAGTGGGTATTCATCCCAGCAGTCCAGAGACTCACGACTTTGCGATCTGGAAAACGAGAGTTCTAGACTCCTCATTCACTACTACTGCCCCGCATGCCTGCAAAATCAAGGTTGAGTTGAGCTGCCGCGTCCAGTTGGTGAATGTAGACGGGAAAACATATTTAAAAAACTGAAATGCTAGGTGTTAATGCAGGCTCGAAAGCAGAAGGGGAGATGTACTTGCGTTGTCGACGGTGGCAGAGAGTCCCAGGCTATGATGGAGGTCGCCGGTGTTGGGATCTGAGTGCGTCATCAGGAAGACTAGAACTCGCGAGACGCCCCTCCTAGTGCACGATATACTTAAAAAAGGCAGTCAGGCAAGAGGAAATTGACTTACTCTTGTAAATCCTGGACAATCCTTCGCATCGTGGTCTCATGATCAGCAGCAGGGTCACCCAGGCGCGCAAAATTGAAGGGAATGTCATGGAAATACAGCTCGGATGAGCCTCCGGCGGGATAAAAACTTTGCAGGTGGGCGTGGACGATGGCTGCCGGGCTGCCGGAGACTGGGATATTGTCGGCATAAACTGCAAGGATGGCGATGGAACTGCTTTCGAGGGGTGTGAAGAAGTGCCGGGCATGGAGTGGGTGAACGACCAAGGGGTTGTTCCCGGCGGGCTTGCCATCTTTGGTTGTGAAGCCCTGAGTAAGTATTGTAAGAATCTATTACGGCCCAAAGAGTCAGGTCCACTTACTATGTATGGAGTAGACACCTGTGAGAACGTCAGTCCAATGTATGGAAAAGGAGAAAATGACCTTACATGACGAGTGCCGCGCACGCGCGCTGCCTTGGAGGCTGCAACATCGTTTTTCAGATGGCCTGGAGTGCAAGTAAATATCATGTCTGAAACCCGTGACATGAGATCGGCAGGGACGGCCACACAAATATTGCAGATGGCACGAATGCACTGATCACACTGGATCAATGCGCCGCCATTGCTGCATCCGGAGCACCACTGGGACGTGCTGCATCAGCTATGACAGAGTATCAGGAGCAATGTGCTCACCATTGAACTTGGACCGATGGGTG
The DNA here is from genome assembly GCA_003314045.1 of Hygrophorus pudorinus. Taxonomy (NCBI): domain Eukaryota; kingdom Fungi; phylum Basidiomycota; class Agaricomycetes; order Agaricales; family Hygrophoraceae; genus Hygrophorus; species Hygrophorus pudorinus. The sequence continues at coordinate 4,471 of QLPF01001770.1, forward strand.
GCCCAGGCACCGGACCGACCAAGCCGCCCGCATCTGCTTTAGGGCTGGAAGGAGGACTGGACAACGGACTTGAAGGAGGGGGTGTGGACGGGGCTGTGATCCAGGTGTGTGAGGGCGGAGGATTCAAAAGCTGATGCTTGGCATTGCCAAGTGGGTGACGTGAGGCCACGGCCCCGACACATTTCTTAGCGGTGGCTCTTGTTCTGGCCATAGACGTGAGGGGTGGCAAGGGCGAAGTTGCGGGACTGGGAGGTCCAAATGAAGGTAAGTGGTTGACTAGCACACGAAGGACGATTTGTCAGGGTAGATGGGGGAAGTTGCGATGACGGTAGTGGAATTAAATTGATGAAGTCCAGTTGTGGGCAGGTCACGTGACAAAACAAATACAAACAAGTTAAACCTTGCGTCGTTTCAACTTTCTTTGTCTCTCTCTTCCCCACCATGTCTTTTGGGTTTCCCAGAGACAGTTCCTTACTCTCAACCACCACCTGTGCGATGTCTTTTGGGTTTCCCAGGGATCCACAGACTGCCACTGCATCCTTTAGACTACCTGCTACCCGCCACTGGTTCTGCACATCCACCCGTGGTGGCTCTTCAGCACATGGAGGCGATATAGCCTGCATGTGTGCCCTGGGCAGTACAGTCTGGGGCATTGAGTCGTGTGCTGTACTTCCTGCTACCTGCAGGCTGGACAAACCACATATACAGTTGTATGCCCTTCCAGATTGTATCGGGCGAGTGCTTCGGTTATCGTTTTTGGGATCTCATTCAATGTACGGCTTTGCAGTGGATTCATGCTGCCATCGTGCGCCGCAGAAACAAGCTGAATAGTTATATGAATGATCCCCATGATGAGGTCGCCTGCCCTCCGACTGACGCCAAAAATTGTGGCACAGAGAACTCCCAAGAAAAGTGAAACTTGAGCAGCAGTCAAACATTGGTCGACTGGTAATTCGTAATGATGACTCACAGTTAATGCTTGAACACTTCAGAACCAAGTAAAACTAACTTGTATCAAACTCTATAGGGTTATACCGAGCGTCAGGGATAGCCAGTCTCAGCTCGGTCACTCGTGCATCTAATACGTCCATCACTTTCAGAATGTCTGTTTTGCGTGAGTCAACAGCGTCTGTACGTCGGGTGATCTTTTCCCAAGCCCGCCTCACGGATTCGGCCTCTGTCTCGACTTCACAGAGAATGCTGTGCGATAACATCCTTAGCTTCTCTTGGGCAGCAGTGAGACGAATTTTCATATTTTCCAGCAACTGGAGACACTTTTGGGTTGATCTGTTCTGATCTCTTTTGTGCACTGATCGTCTGGACAGCAATTGTGGGACAGAGAATTGTTGAGCAGGTGGGGACCCAGGCTGGGGCAACATTTTCTCATTCTCTGGTGATCCAGAAACAGGAGAGGGAGCGGGAGGCACCATATGATCTGTTATGTGTGCCTGTGTTGTGCCGAGAGTAAGGCGGGACATGCTTTTGGCAATGTCATCAACGGAAAGGGGTAAATTAGCGCCTGTGCATGGCTGTGGACTGGCAAGGGGAAGTGAGGATTCTGCCATGCATCTACTGACACGTCTAGCTTGTTGGAATTCATCTCGAGATGTCCAAAGCTTTGAAGGTTGGCTCTGTACGTCAGGTCCAAGATTGGTGAAAGTCGCCAAGAAGACTTGAGCACTGGCAGCATTGATGACGTTTTGTGGAGGGTTCTGCAATTTTAAACGTGCCAAGTGCGCGGATCGATCGACAGGATTGGGAAATGATATACCCATCGTTTTACCGGCCTCTTGACGACATGGTGCACATGAACAATAAACGGGACGAGATTGGCGGGGCATGATGAGGAGGAGATGGGCAACTAGTTATGCGGATTTTATACAGAGGGGAAATGAGCCAGAGACAGACACACCAGGGATCTTCTGCGAAGTCGCTGTGCGTGACGGCAGTCTGCGAACAAGTGTCATAAGTCTTAGATAAAGAGGGAGAGGTGGGAGCGGTGGCCCATAATACATACAGTTGCAACAACGATCGTCCGTACTTGTAGAGTCAACTACAACCCAACAAGTCAGTTTCGCGCTAATAACGACAACCTCAACACCCACATTGCTGGCCATGACATTGACGTTTTCAGTCAAATCCTGCGTCCGCTGTCAAACACACAAATTGCACACAAAAAAAAAAGACAAACGCACCCCTATGGTAGTAACGCGCGCCTGACCGCCCATCCTCACGCTGGACGAGCAGAGCGTGACCCTCGAGTTCTATGTGATGGACACAGGTATCGGGATTGCCAAGGACAAGCTTTTCAATAGGGCTGACAGATCAACCACGCGAGTGTGTTTACGTTGGTGTTCCTTAGCGACATGTGGAGCCTATAGAGTAATGCGATGAACTTCAGCTCAACGAAATGCCGGCAGCGCTCATGAAGGCCTCTTTGGAAGCAACGATTGGTGCTCCACTTTACCCCAGCATTGAGATGTCGTGGAATACAGAGTGTTCTGAGACATCAGCTCAACGTACTGTTCACTATCTGTGATGATGCACTTCCGGGTGATTTGACGAAGTACCTCTCACTTCCTCGGCAGAGTGACTTTTACATGTGTCGGTCGTATTGGTAAGTGTGAATCTATACCGGTGAGTAGATGTCCGTTTCAGATGTATATAGCGATCAGCCTCTCTTTGCCAACACCGACATGGCACAACGTTGGCATCTGCTTGGTTTCGTCGTCCAGAGGCCATCTGGCAGCTAGGAGCCCATTTTCGTTGAGACAGCGGGGTGATCTGTCCAAGGACACCCTGCATCCTCGCACTGTCCGAAGCTCATCTGATGGCCAGGAGAAACAGCGAGGTGATCTGCACAAAGACACCCTGCTCTCTTGCCCCAAGTCAAACTACGGCATAAAATCTCCGAAATCAGACTCTGGCAATCAGCCCATTCAAGCAGTCGAGAGTCCACAGGCACACCTTCAGACTGCGATGGCAGTTGAACTGAGCACAATCCTGTTGTATTTCTTTGTGATGTATACTGTCAAACCTCCTGCGGCCTTTGTGAACGATCCAAGGTACTATGATCCCATCCCCGGAGCCGTTCGCGGTATGTTAGCTCCCAACTATCTACAATTTCTTGCCCTAATATGTTTTTGAACCTCAGGAGTTGTTGAAGAAGAGATGCTCCATTTCCGTGCAGTTGGTGGCACACCAAAGCTTTACGATCCCCACATCATCCCACAGTACCCGATGCTAATGCCAGGCCGTGTCCCAGAGCTTGAGATGAATCTTAGATGATGACGAAGGAGAACCTCCATGCTTTCATCGATGTACGCCCATATAATGTCGACATTCATCACCAATGCTAACATTGTTCCCCTGTGCGCAGGTTGAAAGCCCCGCATCAAAAGACCATCCCAGACCAGAAGCAGACGAATATCCGACATTGGGTCAATTTTACGAAGCAATTAAGCTATGTAAGTGGGTATTATAAAGCCAGCGACTCAGGCCTAAAATATCTGAACCACATGGACAAGAATTTGTTCTATCCCGAAGCCGCTGCCTATCAGTTTTCACCCGGTGTCGGCTACCAGCCCCAAGTCCGTGATGCAGGTGGTTCAGTCGTCACAGATATTGCTAGCGCAGATGAGGCAATCGAGATTATCGTGGACCAGGGAGAGAGCAACCCCAGACTGTATGATGACCCCGACAAATTAGAGCGGGACCATTATGATGTGTTCTGGGATCTTCAGAAAGGCATGCAAACATGGGACTTGTATCCGGTTAGAACCAATCCAACTATCTTTGGATATTGGAAAGAAGACAAGAGGATTTATCAGGTGGGGTCTAACCTGCTTCTTTCCTCCTGATTGACCTGACTAGATTTATGAAGGTCTCTGTCATGTTCAATGCTGCAAGTGTCCCTCTGTCCCCACCTCCCTCGCGACCCGTGTAACATCATCGGCAAACACACTCAAACTCTCCATCATCCCATTGACTGTCTCCTTTAACTCCAGAATCTCATCCCAAACATCCACCTCGATCTTCTTGGTCAAATCCCCCCCAGCTACCGCCTTGATCACCTGTGCGATCAAATCCACCTGATTTGCTATGAGATTGACGTTGTCCGTGAGTACCTACGGCACAAGATCGCAGGGCGAGGCCAGGTCCAGATACGTACCCTCCACATGCCCTGGACGTCCGGAACGAACGCCTGCTCACCCAAGATCCCCTCGGTCCTCACCTTGAGCCTCATACACGTCACCTCATTCGCCAGCGTGGACAACTGCGCCACAGCATCTCGCCCTGCAAGTCGACATTCACAAGCTCGCCGAGATCGCCCAGCGCGACCCTTCAAAGATGCAACACACTTGGTCGGTAAGGTCAAACGCCCATCGTTCTGAATCCAGCTGTAGGAGCTCAAGCGCTCAAGTCCGACCTTCGCATGGGCACAACCGTGACAGAATTGCCACCCATTCACCGTGTGCCAGTGCCTGATCAGGGAACTCTTAGTGGTTAGTAAAGGGGAAGGTCCCAAGGAATACATCCCGATTTGGACCAGCTATGTGTTGTACAAAAGTAATGTAATAAATATGCGTGTTGTGAACATTGCCAGATCTCTTTACCCACCCGCTCTGCTGACAGCAATACCTAGTGTAGCCTTTGCCTCTTCCCCCTTTTAGGCCCCTCTACATTGGTACTAGCCTTCCGCTTTCCCTGCTTCTTTTTCTGAGGAGGCTCAACTTCACTGTCTTCACTGTCTTCATCATCAGTAGCATGGCTGACAATCGGAGAAGGCAACTGGAGTAGACCATCATCGGTACTGGCAACCTGAGAAGAAGTCGAGCTGATTGTATATTTTTTCACATAATCGAAAAATGACACGAAGGAATTGTTGGGTGATGGATGCAAGAGAGCCGCATGGTAACCTCGTGGAGCCTTGACTTTCTTCCTGTCGACTGTGTCGTTATCTGTTGTTGCTAATACAAGGAGAGCACGACCAGGACTAATTTCACAGCCAAGATCCTTCAGGTGTTTTCGGAAGTTGAGGCCGAGATTTGGTTTCCATTCAGTAGGGGTTTTTTTCTTGTTTACCCTCTGGATAAAGGGAAATCAGCAAGAGTGCGCAAATAGCAAAAACATGCACATTAATCATGTAAAAAAGTTCTGGATTCAGTGTTGCAAGAGCGCCAGGAATATCCTTCAGCTGATCCTTTGTTGTATATCTGGACTGCACAAGGACAACGATATGTTCTTGTGTCTCGGTAGTCTTCAAAACCATGACAATGTCGGGCCCACAGTGATCATCTGGAAAGAGGATCGGGATTCCCTTGGGATTGGAAGCCCAGTTGAGCACATCCGTCTCATTTTCAGCTTTACGCCCAAAGGGCAAGCAACACCCTGTAGGGAAGGTGGAGAAATTGATACCGTCGCCATTTCTGGCAATCCCAATCAACTGAGCACATTCTTGGGCCCACTTGGGAGCATTTCCACGGAAGTCGAAAATATCACGTAGTTGCCGGCTCTGCTGGAAGGCATGGAAAAATTGCCAGGCAAGTATTTCTTCATAGACGTTGCCATTTGAATGCCCGCGTGCAGAACTAAATGCGCACTGCAAGTATGATTCGAAAGTAAAGCCAGTTCTTTGAAAGAAATCAACCATGGCATATAACGCAATAGGCTCCTCAGGTCCAATGCGAGCGTCTCCACCTATGTCACCGAATGAAGCGATTCTGATCTCAACAAGTGTTTGCGCATCAGCATTTTGGTATTTGAGCTTTCCGCTCACAACATGATCCATCATAGCTGTAAGAAGCAAGTCAAATAGAGGGATGTCTAATAGCCTGATGAGTAACAACATGGAAAGAGAAACAGAGTAGACGACGTACTCTTCAGTAGCTTTTCAGACATACTCGGCGTCACAATAGGCCGATGTTGGGGTGTGATTTTGGACACAGGTTCTGGTGGAGGTTTGGGCCAATATCCACACATAGCATGATAGAAGTAGTCAAGGACTACGTCGGGATCCACTCAAGAATTGAAGAGCGCCAGCTCGATGAAACTAGAGGTATTTCAATATCTATGTTGGGTCAGCCTGGAGATCATTCATGATCAAATAATGAAGTACACACCTCCCCCGTAGCAATTTCCAAACCCGATTTACTAGCCTCTGAGCATCATCAGTTAAAGCCTCTGGTTTCTGGCCTGGACATAGATATCCGGCAAGATATTTCTTCTGATCATCCTCGCTTATAAACGATCCGGTCTTGTGATATTCGTGGACTTGTATGGCCTTCCCAGAACCTGATGAAATGATGTCCTGAATTAACTTTGCCTGGAGACCTGTCCCAGAAAAAATAAGGGGTGACTGCAAGGAATCATCGACGCAGGTGGACGACAACACGTGAAGAATGGGGCGGTGGACTACTGGGGCGGTGATTATTGAAAGGAAAGCATCAGGATACATTTCTATGCCTTGTTGCGCTTCGTCAAAGACCAAGTAGAGGTTGGATGAAATCCCCGCTCTTATTTGGGCCCAAGTATCGCTTAGCAGTGAATGCATGGAGGACTCAGGTGCCCAAAGAAGGATGAGCCTCAATGACTCAAAAACATCCCCGCCAAGTAAGGTCACGGGCGCTACTTGAAGTAATACCCAAAGATGTTGCTGTTGCCGCTCCTTCCATTTAAAACTATCCGCAATTTTGCGAAAAGCTTTGAATACAAGAGCACACGCCGCCAAGACAGCCCGAAAGTGGCGCTGGGCAATCGAACGATTGTGCCTGTCACTTCCACGATCCAAGATTGTTATATTGTGACTGAACTCTGGGTGTTGTCCCACGTCGTTAATGGCATTAGAGAGATCTCGAGAGTTAATACCCTCTTGCTCGTGCATGCATGAAAAGTAGAACCCCCAATTTCTGCATAAACCCTCGAGCAAGAGACGTGTCTTGCCAGATCCAGAGGTGTTGACGAACAATCTAGGTCAATCTGTAAGATTGGGCATGTTTATTTATTATTTAAATAATACTTACGTGGTTGTGGTTTCCATGTATAATTCATTGGCAAACTGTACAATCTGCTCATGGCCCACCATCATCTCGTCACCAAGATTATGAAGCAAAAGAGAAGGAAGTTTCCCAATCATAGGTATGTCGGTGGAACCGAAACAAGGAAACTTGACTTTGCCCAAGATGACTTGTTCAATTTTCGGGCAAGTGTCAGCCAAGAACCTAGCAATCTCCTTTGATGCCTCTTCGAGCGTTGCTTCTTTCATACTTCGCAAGATGGGGGCTGTCCAATAGATAAATTAGTAGATGGAGTGACATGAGATAGACCACTCTCACCTGGGGGCTGTACAATAATATGAATGTGTTTACGAGGTGGCCCATCCGGAAAGACGTCAATTAGATCATCCTTAGGCGATAATTGAACAACACCGTTACTAGGGTCCCCCCTAGGTTGAAAAGCAGGAAGTCGAGCGTCGGCCTCTTGAACAGGGATGGAAACGTTCCAAAGGGTAAGGGTGTGCGCATTGATGCCTTGGAACCGGTTCGCTGCCTTCATTTTGATAGCATCCTTCAGGGCAACAACATCTTTGGTGTTCAGGATCTTGACACGAAAGAGCCGATTTGTGTCGTCAGCAAGGACCCAACAATACAGGGTCATCAAGTCGGACATTCTTGGAACGTCATTGGGGAATGGGTTGGTGAGCAGGTGGATAGAACTAGGTCCGGAGTTTAGAGTCTGGAGTCCGGAAACGTGAAGGGGGAGCGTGTACAACAGGACCGGGACAAGGTGAATGTGTGACTGTGATGGAGCCACAAAATAACGGATTGGAGGAGCCTTTGTATTGAGTGGTG
>QLPF01001771.1:600-10705 GCA_003314045.1 Hygrophorus pudorinus
ATCGGTTGGTCACTGCCCATCCTGGCCTGGCCAACTGTGGCTGTCAGGCCAGTTTCATCTTATAAATACCCCCAAGTTATCATACCATCCATTCCCAATTTTCTTACTGAAGTCATTTATTACTGTCACTCATTTCCTGTCGCTCATTTCCTGTCGCTCATTTATCATATCTGCAAATTGGCCACAAAATTAAAAACAATTGTATAACCTTATATGTAACAAAATATATGAAATCTGAATAACTATTGCACATGTCATGATAATACTAGAGATACCATGAAAGAGTTTTTGATTATTTATCAAAATTACACAACCTGATCAAATTAGTGTCAGTTGTGACTTGTCCCCACATATCAGAATGACAAGATCGCACCCAGAGTACCAGATACATCAGGAAAACTCAAATTTGCTTTAAGTGGCTTGAAACTGCTTGAGAGGGCTTAAAATAGTATTAAGCTGTTAAGTGTTGGAATAATGCAAGCCTACGCGTATGTCAAAGCCTGAATGACTCATCCTCCAAAGTTCCTTATTATATTTACTTATTGTTTATCTTGTTCTTTTCGAGCTTCTTGTTCCTATTATATGCGCTTAGGCCGCATGTCTCATTTCGTATACTTTTATATGCATTTGTTCTGTACGAAAACCTCAGTTGTCTGCATAGCACGCAACTGAGGTATGTCATCTTACTGACTATGTTCTCCACTTGTACTGATAAGATGTACCTAGTCTTACTGTGTAAACTAGCGCACATTGCATTATAGAAAACTCACAGGTTATGAGCCCCGACTTAATCTCGAGCACCATATCTACTATGTCTTCGACAGTCACTGCGTTCACAGATTCCCTTCCTTCCGATGTTCCAAAACTCCAACCCACTGGCGTCAATTGGGCAATTTTCTCTATTCAATTCTTGTCAGCCGTTCAGGCAAAAGGAAAATGGGGGCACTTTGATGGGACCGTCACTCCCCCCCTAAGCCTTCAGACCCTCCTACATCTGCTGAACTAGCTGTTAAAGCTCAGTGGACAAAGGATGAATCATCTGCGAGAAACTTACTCCTTCAGAAATTGCCCGATTCATCGGTCATGAAAATTTGTTGCCAGGAGACCGTCCATGCTACCTGGAATGCTATCACTAAGGAATACACAGAGAAGAGTGTTTTCGCTCAAACGGAACTATGTACCTTGTTCCTGGAATCCAAGTGCGCCGAGAAGGGAAACATCCGTCAATTTTTAGACGACCTATGAACCAAACATGAGGAGCTCTCATCAGTAGGAGTCGAGGTAGATGACAAAGATTACTGCTCAACGATTATCTCATTGCTTCCAACCTTCCTTTCCAATTTCGCATCTGGCCAGCTTGCTGTCGCAAAACTATACAGTCCCACCAAGACCCTTGACCCTGACACCCTGATTTCCCTTGTCTCTGAGGAATTCGAACGTCAGAAGACACAGCATCAACGACATGGAGGGGGACCTAGGTCCAAAGATGAGTCTGATGAGGCATTGTCTGTTGGTGGACCCAAACATGGAAAGAATAACAGTAAAACCAAACATGAACCTACCTGCTGGAACTGTGATGAGGTTGGCCACATTAAGCCAAATTGTCCAAAACCGCTAAAGAAAGGCAAGGACGACAAGTCCAAACCCAAGGCCAAGGAGTCGGCGAACACTGTCGTCGATTCAGACCCCTAGTCCGATTGGGAGGAAGGGGGAGCCTTTGGTGTTGAAGAGTCCTTTGACATGGATAGCCTGCCTGATCTTATTATGCTGTCAGAAACTACAACTGATAGCAACTCTGACCTGTCTGGGGATGGAGACGATGGGGAAGATCTCTTCTCTGATTTTGGAGACGACAGTCCGCTGAACGATTTCGGCCCTGAGGTGGATTGGAACACCATATGCAACTTCACCGTGAGATTGGCTACCAACAGCGCTGATAGCTGGGAGTGTTTTCCTAGCGCACAGGACTTGGCTGCACATGTCAGCGGGCCCGATAGTCCCTCCACCAAGACAGAGCTTGTCAACTCTGGTTGCACCTGTCATATTTCCCCATACTGTGAAGACTTCACTTCCTTCACCAAGATCCCGCCCAAGTCATTTCGAGCCACTAACAAGCAACAGTTTAGTGCAGTAAGAACTGGGGAGTTAACCATTGACCTCCCAAATGACGCGGATGAAAGCAAACTTGAACTTACCGAGGTGCTATACTCCCCTGAAGTCAGCTACACCCTCATTTCAGTTGGACAGCTCGATGACCTTGGTTTTGTCATGACTTTTGGCCACAGCAAGTGCATAATACGTGGGCCGGATGGAAATGTTGTGGGGGAAGTGCCAAAAACAAATGGTGGCCTATATTGTGTTCAGCATGAGTCTGAATCTGCTAACACTGCGGAAACGATTACCTTAGACCAATTCCATCACCGCATGGGCCATGTCTCTCCTGAAATCGCACGTCAGCTCATCACCAAGGGTTTTGTAACTGGTGTTAAGCTTGATTCCTCAACTGGTCAGCCTACCTTCTGTGAATCCTGTGTCTATGCAAAGGTCACCCGAAAATCTGTCCCTAAGGTTCGCCAGGGAGAACAAGCAGCTGAAGTTGGAGGTGAAATCCATAGCGATGTTTGGGGACCGGCCCCAGTTGCGACACTGCACGGTCGAAGATATTATGTCAGTTTTATTGACGACAAATCTTGCTATGGGCACATCTATTTCCTCCAGAAGAAAAGTGGCGTCTTTGGTGTGTACAAAGAGTTTGAGGCTCACCCTCGTACCCAGTATGATTCCCCAATCAAAATCCTCCACTCTGACCGTGGGGGCGAATACCTTGACAGGGAGTTTTTACTTCACCTCAAATCTGCTGGCATGAAACAGAAACTCACCGTTCACGACACCCCTAGTCAAAATGGTGTGGCCGAACGCTTCAATCGTACCATTGTCGAACATGTTCGAGCAATGCTCCACGCCAGCAGACTTCCATGCTTTTTGTGGGTGGAAGCAGCCAGACACACAGTATGGCTCTGCAACCGCACCACCACTCACGCCCTGGATAACATGACCCCTTGGCAAGCTATTACTGGCAGAAAGCCCAACCTGAGTGTCGTGTGTGAGTGGGGAGAAAGGTGCTGGGTAAGGTTAGAAATGGGTACTAAGCTTGGAGGACGTGTACACGAGGGACATTGGATCGGTGTTGATGATGCTAGCACCGGTTGTCAGATTTATTGGCCTGACACCAAATCTGTCTCCGTCGAGCGTAACATCTACTATGACAAGTCACCCGCGTCAGTTGATCATCTCGAGGGGGAGAATACTAACTTCAAGATCAATTCAACAACACTTCCCACCACATCTGAACCCTCCAAACATACACCAAACCCTGCTCCAAAAAATCCTCCTGAGCCCACGACGAAACACACACGCAAACCCTCTCAGCGCATCGTTGACATCATTGAGGGGCATGCCGTCACATCCGCCAAGCCCGCTGACCCAATCTTACCTGTCGGGACCCAAATCCCGCCCATTCCCGAAGAATCTTCAGAGTTCGAGGCCGTAGGAGAATCCAATTGGATTATGGTTCTTGAAGATGCCGACTTCCTGGAGGAATATGTGTTAGTAGCTGAGGTTAGTGAGAAGGAAGCACTGGAGCCACAAAGCCTAGCGGAGGCAAGACAGCATCCAGATTGGTTGATGTGGGAGAAGGGGATCCTGGAAGAATTAGAGACGTTGAGGTTAGCAGGTACTTGGAAGTTGGTGGACCACCCAGGTGAAGGACAGAACATTGTTGGGTCAAAATGGGTTTTCCAAGTGAAGAAGGACGCAGCCAGCACAATTGTCAGGCACAAAGCTTGACTCGTTGCACAGGGCTTTTCGCAAGTGCCCGGAGTTGACTATTTTGATATCTACGCTCCTGTAGCCTGCTTGGCGTCCATCCGCACAATCCTTTCCATGGCAGCCACCCTAGATATGGAACTTCATCAGATTGATATCAAAGGTGTGTATCTAAATGGGGAACTCACCACTGACAAAGTAATTTATATGTGTCAGCCTCCCAGATATCCTGCCCCTGATTCCTCTGGAAAGGTGTGCTGCCTTCTCAAAACCCTGTACAGCTTGAAGCAGAGCGGCCGCAGATGGTACCAGAAATTGGTTCAGATCCTCGTGGGACAAATGGCTTTCAACAGGGCGAAGTTGATCATGCAGTGTTTTTCAAAAGAGACAAAAGTGAACTCACGATTATCGCTGTCTATGTCGATGATTGCACGATTGCGGCCACCGCGATTCACCTAATCGAAGATGTTAAAACCAAAATCAAAAAGCATGTCAAAATCAGTGATCTCGGCGAGCTCCATTGGTTGTAAGGCATCGAAATCATTCGCAATCGTGAATCATGCACCATCTATCTGTCCCAGAAATCTTACATCGACACAGTAATCCGCTGCTTCAATCTTGAAGATGCTCGCCCTGTCTCCACTCCTATGGAAACCAACATTCAGTACTCCTCACTACAGAGCCCCAAAACCCCGTGCGAAGTTGCCCTCATGTGCAACATACCTTATCACGAGTGTCATGATACATCAATTTCTTTACCTTTACCTTTACCTTTTCTCCATATTCCTTCATTATATGCATCCGGATTACTCATACACAATTACTATCATCTGATGCTTACTCATTGCTTTATATGTCATCCCGACGGCTTACTCATCGTTCCGACGGTTTACTCATATGTAGTTACATCATTCCGACAAACTAGCACACAGACCAGGGCTTATGCGTCCTATTCTATAGCATTCCATACTATTCTTTGTATTAGTCATACACCCTATAAACGGACCAGAGTTCAACTGGAAACCCCAGCTCGAAGATCTTGGGATTACTGCTAAAGCGCATACCCTTCAGACTTCAGAACTCACTACCACTCTTTCCTCTCGCCTTATACCTCATCCTCGGTTCTTATGAACTATCTTTTATACACTTCACCACTCTTATCATTTGTAGGGACACCTTATAGCGTCGCCCTAACAGTAGATTCGAGCTGACCCCTTTACCCTAATCCCTAGTGGATGTACACCCTCAACTCTAAATTCCACAAACGCTCAAACTTCCTATACCTTGAAGATAGACGAGTCAAAACTATCCAACAAAGTACCCGCAGAAAACACATCATCATCCGCACTTATCGAAAGATCATCCATACCGACGAAGACAAGCTAGAGCACGCCGCTCTGAGAATTAGGAGTGTCTTCAATTATATCGCCGATGAACAGGCACACGAGTTTTTGCACCAAGTAATAGAAGTGCTTGAAGAGAAAGATAAAGCATACCGGGATCTGTATCCAACCAGATAGGGTTTCTTTCTAGATAGAACAAAGGAATTTTCATAACACCACCACAGAGATCCGACAATAATGGATCAAGAACAAATACAGAATGCCTTCACACTGATGGCCAACAACATCGCTACCCTTACCGCCGCCCTCGCCGCCATGCAGATGGCACAACAAGTACAACCAGTCATCAACATCACGGTACCCACACCCGCACCAGCACCAGCACACGCATCCACGCCAAAAGGGCCCAAGATGCAACCACCAACCCAATTCGATGGGAAGATGGACAATTGTGAGACCTTTATAGGGCAACTCACCCTTCACATTTCCGTCAAACAGGCTGAATTCCCCAACGAAAACGCAAAGATTATATTTGCCCGCTCCTATATGACGGGCAAGGCCCAACCCTATGCTAACATCATGATCGAAAAGATTGAAAAACATCTCGCCGACCCCACCAATGTCCTTCGACCCTACCCATACACCGACTACAACAATTTCATCCACGAGTTAAAGCAGAACTTCGCGGATCCCAATGTAGAGTGCACCGCGCGCTATAAACTCGGACAGCTCAAGCAGGGCAACAAGACTGCTGACGAGTTTGTCCTTGAATTCCGAGTTTATGCTGAAAGGACGGACTACAACAACACCGCTCTCGTCGAGAAATTTGAAGAGAATATAAATGATGGCTTGAGATGTAAAATCTACAGCCTTTCCACCCTCCCGAAACACATCACAGATTGGTACAAATGGGCCATGAAACTAGACCGTCAATGGAGGGTCTACGAGAAGAACAGCACGATGACGAAAAGACCAGACATGGGATGCCTGCAACAAACACAAGCACAGAGGCAGGGGTATACAAACCCTTGGGCTCAAAAGAACAGAGATACACGCGACCCAAAGACGGGTCAATGGAATAATCCGGCGAAAGCCTATGACAGCGTCGAAATACCAGTGTGGGCGCTTAATGCAAGATATCCAACAGTAGATCCCAATGCAATGGAGATTGACAAGACCAAGGTGTGGAAGCAAGCCCAGCGCTGCTATTGATGCGGAGGTCTGGGTCACATAGCACGGGACTGCAAGAACAAGATTGACATCAGGAGCATGTCATACAAAGATATGGAAAGACACTTCCAAGACGGAAGTCAGGACAACGATACCAAGGACAGCGATAACAATAGTGATACAGAGACCGAAAAAACAGATTTTTAGCTAAGTCAATAGTTCTAGCTACAGGCTCATCGACTCCAAATGTACCAAACTCTGAACAATTGATATGCGTAAACAGAACTAGGAATGTAGCGAGGAAAGAAGCAAGAAAAGAAGTCGAACGAGAAGAGGAAGAAGACAAAGTCGAACTAAAGTGTCAAGCACTAACATGCCAAGGATCTTCTACAGGAAAGCGACCGAAAGCAACAATGGTACATGAAGTGCTATTTGACAAAGCTTACGATGAAGAAGAAACCATGGAGTATGAAGTGTGTGACACATGTGACAAAGGGACAAAAAAGAATTCACAAGAAGGCAGACTGATCAAATGATTCCTTTATAGACCCGCAAAACAACCTTCGCCTTCAAAAACAATTATGCCACCACCCAAACCGAAACCTTCACCACAACCAGAGAAACCAAAAGATATGTTTCTCCCTACTGAAAAACCACTAATCAAATCTGTAGAGAAAAAATATGTTCGAAACATGAACATTGACATGAAGACCGTGACAAAGGTCAATATCGGACTAAAAACCTTGGATCAACAAGAATGTTTCAACCTAGACGCACTCCTCGACTGTGGAGCAACATCAACGTTCATCGACAAAGGATTCACCCGAAAACTCAAACTCTCAACAATAAGGTTAGAGAAAGCCATCCCGGTCTACAATGTTGATGGAACAGAGAACGTAAATGGATCAATCACAGAAGAAATAGAACTGGTAATGTCCTATCAAGGGCAAAAGAACGAATAACCTTTGCAGTGATCAACGGAGCATGGTATTCTCCAGGAGAAGAAAAGTTTTGGAAAGAAGTACGAGACCTGGAACACAAACAAAGAACAGAACGAGTATTTGTTTGTTCTACAAATGGGACGACTACTGAAATCCACAGAAACGAACCTGGAGAACTCCTCTACATTGAAAAACAAGAAGAAGGCTGGAAAGCCTACGAAGTCAATGCTGCAGCACATCACGAAAGCTGGTACTACGACCAAAAATTCAACGAACGAACGGACAAAGAAGCGGTACCAGAAGACTACAAAGAACTTGCTGATGTCTTCAATAAACAGCAGTCGGAACAAATGCCGACAAACAAACCATGGGATCACCACATCGATCTCAAAGAAGGATTCCCACCAGAGAAATCGAAAATCTATCCATTGTCGCCAAAAGAACAAGAAGAACTCGACAAGTTCCTCAATGAACAACTGCACAAAGGATATACCATCCCTTCCAAATCCAAACAAACCGCACCTTTCTTCTTTGTCGACAAAAAAGATGGTAAACTCCGACCAACCCGAGATTATCGTTATCTCAATTCTTGGACCATCAAAAATAACTATCCCCTCCCCTTAATCCCTGAACTCATCGACAAACTTTGTGGCGCGAAAGTATTCACGAAAATGGATCTATGATGGGGCTTCAACAATGTCCGCATAAAAGAAGGAGACCAATGGAAAGCCGCCTTCAAAACGAATAGAGGCAGCTTCCAACCAGAGGTTATGTTCTTCGGCCTTGTAAACTCACCAGCTACATTTCAGACGATGATGAACACCATCCTTAAAGAATTTATCGATGCAGGAGTGCTAGAAGTCTATATGGACAACATCCTCATTTTCACCAAAACCAAAGAAGGACACCGAGAAATTGTCAAACAAGTACTTCAGCGACTATGAGAAAACGATCTATATCTCAAGCCGCAAAAGTGTTTCTTCGAACAAGACAAAGTCAAATATCTTGGAGTCATCATTAGTGTTCCCAAAGTTCAGTTTGGTCTGGTTTTGGCCTTTTTTTTGAAACCCCAAACCAAACTTTGGAGTTTGGTTTAGCCAAAATTCAAACCAAACCTTGGAGTTTGGCTCCAAAGCAGTTTGGTTCAGGTTTCAAACCTGAACTCTTACCATATATGGTAATTGGTTTGGTTCCCAAGGGGTTTTTGGCTGAACCAAACTCAGAGTTCAGTTTGAGTTTGCCAAAATCCCAAACCAAACCCAAACTTCAGAGTTTGGTTTGGGTTTGAACTGAGTTTCAACAGTTTCAAACTGAACTTTGGGAACACTAGTCATCATATCAGGAGATGGAGTATGCATGGACCCTAAAAAGGTACAAGGAGTAAAAGACTGGCCAATGCCAACAACGGTCAAACAACTCCAAAGTTTCCTTGGGTTTGCTAACTTTTACCGACACTCTATTGAAGGTTTTTCTAGGATCGCAGGACTGCTGCACAAACTCCTGCGAAAAGAGAAGAAATGGGACTGGGAAGCACAACAAGAAGAAGCCTTCCAAAAGAGGAAAATGACATTCACTACCGAGCTGATACTCGTCTACCCCGACACAACAAAACCTTTACGTGTAGAAGTTGACACATCAGGATATGCTACTGGAGGTGTGCTGAGCATGCTATGCAATAATGGTAAATGGCACCCTTGTGCCTACATCTCCAAAAGCTTGAATGATGTCGAACACAACTACAATGTCCACGACCGAGAAATGCTAGCAATTATGCGAGCATTATATGAATGGAGACACTATTTGGAAGGAGCAGATATAAAGATCGAAATACTAACCAATCATGATAATCTAAAATATTTCATGACTCAACAGAAACTCAACCGTAGACAAGCACAGTGGTCATTGGAATTATCAAGATATGATTTCGATCTCAAGCACCGACCCATAGTGCTCCCGAAGTTCAGTTTGGTTTGGTTTGAGCCATTTTTGGCCAAACCAGAAACCAAACTTGGGGTTTGGTTCCAGAATATCCCAAACCGGAACCGAAACTGATTGAAACCGTTTTGGATCTTCTGTTGGGGGTTTGAAACTGTCTGAAACTGCTTTTTATGTCCTAATTAGGAAATTTCTTAAATATTAATTATTTAAAAATCATTTTGCCGAACGTGTCCGCGCACGCATCAATTGAGGGCTGGTGAGCCTGCATGAGGTCTTTTGAGTTGGCTATAAATATATTACACATTTTTCTTTACCAGTGTCAATTATAAGAAATGTTGTACAATAAAATAATATTTTTATTATTACTTAGAGCACCTTACATACATGGCATACTAATGGAGGAGGTGGAGACAAGGGTGATGCAGGGGATTGGTGCTGGCGCGCGTTTGCGTTTGCTGTACGAAAAAAGAGTCATAAATAAAGAAAATACCGCCTGGGAGAGGTGGTGGTGGACAGGAGGTGGTGGTGGGGCCGCGCATTCGCGAGGTGGTGGTGGTGGTGGTGGGCCGAAGGAGGTGATGGTGATGAAGGTGGTGGTGGGGCCGTGTCACCTCAGGTGCCGGTGGCCAAAAACGGAGGTCCCGTGCTCTCTTGAGTGAGTGTGGGGTAGATGGGGGCCGGGCGGGCGAAAACAAATGCCCGGTCTCTCTTGAGGAGCGTGCGGGTGGATGGGTGGTGGATGGAGGTGCCGGTGGACAAGAATGGGAGGTTGGACAACGTGTCCGTGGGTCCAAACGAACAGCCTGCGCTCGTTTGGACAGCGGGAGGTGTACAGTGGGAGTGTGCTGGTGCACTCCCACTTGTGTCAATTAAGATTAATTAGAAGTA
>QLPF01001772.1:0-37888 GCA_003314045.1 Hygrophorus pudorinus
AATGTGTCTTAATTCTATGCGATATGACCAATGATTTTGAGCAGTGATCCGTTTCACTCTCACAATGGTGCGGTCGAACTTGTTTTAATTCCATGTAGTGACCAATGAATTTGACCTGGGATTAGAATTAAAATTTCACACTGACCCACGCCCATGTGCCGTAGTGTTTGAATGAGCGGCTGCTGGCGTTATATTGTGGTCTTTGTCGGCTAATAAGCCTCATGCCCAACCGCTTCACTATTTCCCCGACTGGCCCATGTGTAAAACAAGGGCGTCTAGTTGGAACAAACCGGTGGATTTTCGGGTCCGTTTTTTCATTTGTCTTGTCTGTCAATCACCATTGAAAACGAGACATACTTATACCCACCCTATCCTTGAGGGATTGTCAAAACATGATCCTCACTCACTCCCTTCTGGCTGCTAGTCTTCTTGCCTCATCGGCTGTTGCTTCATGTGGCTATGGATTGACCTTCATACACCCATTTGAAGCCAAGGGCACTGTACCTGTTCCTAATTTCAACTATGGTGTCACCACCGGCCCTCTGAACTGGCACAATCTCAACAAGACCTATGTTCTTTGTGGGAACGGCAAGGTTGTAAGTTGACCGCCAGCCCCCCCCCTCTAAAAAAAAAGCATGATTGCTTACGGTACTCCGGGACAATACAGCAAAGTCCGATCCTTCTTGATTCCTCTTCTGCGCTCGCTCCTGCGGGATCCATCAAGCTAAATGTTCCCGTTGCCAAGGACGTGTCGTTTGAGAACCTCGGGACCACTGTCGAAGTCGTCATCAACGGGACCTTGGAAGCCGCCACAACTAAATGGAAACTAGCGCAGTATGTTGACTGAGACTGTCACAAGAAGCGTGCGAGCTGATTACACCGTCAAGATTTCACTTCCACACACCCAGTGAGCACCGCGTGGATTTCGGGCACGCTGACGCGGAGATGCACATGGTATTCGCTGCTGCAGGTTTGTCCTTCATTATCTTGTCAGACCCCGCCTAACTTCTCTGTATTTCAGATGGCTCCGCCAAGGTTGCCGTACTTGCATTCTTCATAAAGGCATCGAGTCAGCAGAGCACGCCCGTCCTCGAGACTGTCTTCTCCCACCTTGGCGATATTCAGACTCCAGGTACGACTACTGATGTTCCAGAAGTCGACTTCGCTGCCTTCCAGAAGAATGCCAATTCGTTGAGATACTAGTTCGTCACTCCCTGCTGAATTTCAGGTGCTCTGTTACTGATTTTTCCCCCGTACAGCCAGTATACGGGCAGTCTCACTACTCCGCCGTGCACGGAAGGGGTCTCTTGGTTCCTGGCGACGACACCCATAGCACTCCGGGTGGAAACGTTCGAGCGGCTCAAGAATGTCACGAAGGTAGGCTGCTCCTACGTAATATCGGAGGTGCGCTGATCCCAGGACGTTTATAAGACTAACAACCGCTACACGCAAAACACGCCGGGGCAAAAAAACATCCTCGAGATTGCAGCGGCGGGACTCTAGTTCCATGTAGTTCACCTTACTTTCGGACAAAAGACTACCTGTAGGGATTTTTTAGAAAGTAGACATAGTATTGTACCGAACAACGTCTATCTAAGATATACCGGTAACCCCACAGTGGGAGCATTCGGGAGCAAAGGGAGCCAAGGTTTGGCAAGCCTGGTTGTTCACATCATGATCGCCCTGGACCAGCTGAACCTTCAGACCTCAAGGCGTTTACAACGTCCGACTTTCAAATCAGATGTCAACAGGAGAGCAAAGGTCAACGATAGGGGTGCCTCTTTCCTCCCCCCTTGTGTGAATCTGTTCAATTTCGTCGGCACTCGCTACCATGTGTGCGGCGGTAACCCTCTCTCCTCGGATGGACCCGGGTTCACTGGAGTGAGTCGTCAGAGCTTGTTTGAACTTTGAACCACGCAGTCCTCCCGTCCTACAAAGCGCCTGCTACGTGGCGCTTGACCGATTCTCTCTCACGACCTCTGGCAAGCTGGGTGGGGTCGTTGAATTCTTCCACGCGCACGAGCGAGAGATCCAGGAAACCGAAGACGAACGCGAGCGACCTTACGCCTTACTCTTTGTTCATCGTACGTTGAGATTGTCTACTCCTCGATAACGAAGTCTCCATCACCGCAATGCAGTGTCTTGCACTAGCATTCCTTGTCGGGAAAGCTTAAGCAGCGCGACACCTTCGCCTCGCCGGGAACATCCCGAAAATTCGGTTTAGGGAGGTGGAGGGGATGGGACTGAGAAGGAGAATGAAGCACAAGGCTTTGAATCGAAGGAACATACCGTGACCGTCAAGGGAAATATGTCTTTCTCCTTCTCTTTACCCTTCCCAAGATCGAAAACTGTACAGTTTATATTTTCCACCGACGCCATTCTTGTCAAAAGTTCTTCCCTTTTTCGACCCCGCTAATCCAAAGTGTCATGACTTTCCCGTTATCTATTCAAGTGATGAATCGATATCTGTCCTCTGGAGAAAGTGCAAGAAACTTGCCGTGAAATGACTTTGCTGCTTGGATTGAAAACTTGACTAATTCGGCGGAAAGGACAACCAGAGGCTCTTCCTTGATGCCGAGATGCTCCGAACGTTTGAACGAATGGTGGAATTCCCTTCGAGATATTATCCAACAGATCGACTACGGCACTAACAGTGTCAACGAAATTACACGAGCACTGTAAATCTGTCAGTCGTATAGCTCAATAAAGGGCGAGAATCTTGAGAGAACTCGACAAGACTGAGGCCAACATATCAATGGCAGTTTCGATTTCTCCCAGCCGATCCACTGGCAACAGAGATTTCAATGTGCTTCGGAATCTGTCTGGTCAGGTCAGCTTGAAGCTTGAAGCGCGGAGAGCAATGGACGACTTCTGAGTTGCGCTCCTGCTGACTAGGTGACGCCAATCAAGAACCTGAGGACAAGGTATTATACTGTACTATGGCAATGTCATTGGGAGCTTGAAAGCGACGACGTGCAGAGGGGAAGCTTCTGCATGGTCAAGAAGTCGGTGTATCCCTTGGCATCAAGTGATGTCGGACAAGATAAAAATTCCTCACCTTCCACTTCATTGTAAGCAAGCACCATGAGGGCTTAAATTGAGCTAATAACAATGTGCTATTTACTAGTGTCCACGAGTATCAGTCTGGCATTGGGTAGCATCGGCTGCCCTTTTTGCAACTAATTCCTTTATCGACTGACCGGAATGCCAGTGGCTCAACAAGTTACGAAGAACAATTCAGGCCGGAATAATGATCTAATAGTACTAAAGCTTCAGATACATCAATGTAAGAAAATGCGATGGTTGATTACATGCCTTGGGGATACATAAGTGAGGCTCTCCAGAAGGCCCGGCGTGCCCTTATTAACCATCATCGATATCTAAATCGCCCTCCACGCCAACTCCCTCGCCTGTATCGTCAAATTCGATGTCATTGGCCACGCCGTCGATGTCCGCATCATCATATGGAATCCATCCTTCTTGGCCTTCTAGATACACCACCTCGTCCATGGGATATTGAAATTGAGTGTCTTTAGTTTCGTTAGATGAGGATACAGGCGCCTGCAGTGACGTGCGAACGAGGGCGAGGATGTCTTCCATCCGGTCACCAAGACGGTCCTCTAGTTCTTCGATGATCTGCATATCGTCGTTGAATTTCACCATTCGAAACTCGGGGCGAAACGACACAAGGCCACAGGTGAATGAGACACGCACCACGTAAAGTTCTACGGCTGCTGTCGGAGCAAGATTCACGATTTGTAGTTTCTCCGCTTTAGTGAGCTCAAACGAGGCAAGGTCGTTCACAAGTTGTGTGATACTCGCTGGCGTTTGAGACGACGTGGGTTGGAAATCCGCAGATAGGTGCTGAATAGCCTACGGTTCATATGCATTAAACGAGACGGCGTTCCTGCCGTAGAGAGTGGTGTAACACACACCTCGACCTCGACAGTCCTGAGGTTCTCGCTGACCTCTACTACAGTAGGGTCCTTGTCTGCTACAACGGAGCTATTTAGGGTTGCAAAGCTCTCTTCCTCTTTCTTTATGCGCTGGGCCATCTTGGCTCGTGCGAGATGGTCATTTTCGAGTTCGCGTAGGTGCGTGAGGACCTCGAAGTTGGAGAGTAGAGCGGCGCGAGCATTGATCACCTTGGACGAGTTAGCATATCTTGCCAGTCAGTACGACGAGTAAGAACTCGAAATATACCTCCATGGCACGCACTGGCACTGCGCTAATAGTCTAAGCTGAGTCCGAAACCTACTAACGCGTGCTCCGCGCCGCGCTTCGCTCCAAACTAACACCCATAATGACCAAAGGATATCTTATGACCAGTCTCATTGAGAAGGTGCGGACGACTCCAAACTTTTGCAGGTCACTAGTATTGATCTTGTATCGTAATCTTCATCTATCTAGATGCAGTCGCCAGACCAAGACTTCAGGTGTGTGCATTCGACGCGTCTCCAACCTATCCCACTCGCCCATGCCTTTCGTACAATAGGTTCATGGGTCTGAATGACTTGATGACGGAGGTCAAGCAGGATCCAAATTCTTTCAGTGGCGATGAAGCTACGGAGACTAGAGTTTTGAAGCAAGTCCTGCAGTTGGTAGAGGATAAGATATCCGAAGTGAAAAATCAGGCTGTCAAATGGTATATATATACTTCAGCATCCGTATTCCTTTGAATGTGCTCCTGATAGCCGAGCTCTTAGTCTTGGCCAGTTGATCAAGATTATCCGTGAACCTCAAATGGAGTGTGTAGTGGACAAGCTTATTGACTTCTCTGTCGGCAAAGATGAAGAACTGAGAGATATATCGGGCCTCGGTCTGTCTGCGATCTCTTTTCACCGCTGTGCTGGAGCCTGATCGAGCATCTTGTGTAGCACTGAAAACTATCACTGCCGAATTACCTCCAGAAGGTAAGATTGCGGCAACGGCCTGCGCCAATTTGACGCCCAAGCTTCTTGCACAGATATCCAATGTTTGTCTTTCATTTTGTTGGTAACTAGAATTATTGAAGACTGATTGGTCGCGTTTTTTTGGTAGCCTGTGACGCCGTCCGAAGCATTGATCGAGACGCTTTCCATCTTATCCATCCTCATCAGTCGATTCCCGGCACATCTATCCAGTTTTGAGCCTCAACCACTCGTTGTTCTGGCCCCTTTATTGGCCCACCAGCGTCCCGTGGTGCGAAAACGCGCCATAATCACGTTGTCGCAATTTGTACCCATATCCCAACCCGCCCTCTTTGCTGGACTCCTAAATGAATATGTTTTCCCTTTCCTGACGTCATCGGCCAATGTTGAAAAACAGCGGACGACGGTGCAGCTTGTGGCTGCTGTGGCGAGACATTCTCCATTGCAAATTGCTCCTGTTTTGGGCGAGGTCGTACCAGGGATTCTGAAAGCAGTTCAGCGGGATGATGATGAATTGCGGGAAGGTGGTCTTCAGGTAGCTATGCATTCCTTTGACGGTACATTTTATTAATGTGATATTTCAGGCGTTGGAGGCTCTTGTGCTAAGATGCCCAGGAGAGATTACTCCTTTCCTTGACTCGATCATCCAGGCAGGCAATCAGTTCATCAAACATGATCCGGTATTTTTTTCTGTCAACCTGCATTGTCTGTAGTCCGTGACCTTCTGGACTAGAATTATGCTGGTAACGACGAAGACGAAGATCAAGAGATGGCCGACGCAAATGGTGGCGACGAAGAAGATGACGAAGACGCAGAACTAGACGAGTGAATACATGCTTACTTATCCAAAACTTTTTGACCTGACAACACCTTCGAACCAGGTACTCAGACGACGAAGATACGTCGTACAAAATCCGTCGTTCTGCGACCAAACTACTTTCAGCTGTCGTAGGAACTCGCCCGGAGCTCCTGGTTTCAATTTACAAACACGTATCCCCTGTTTTGATTTCTCGTTTCGGTGATCGTGAAGAGACCGTTCGTTTAGAAGTATGGGCTACGTATGTGGTACTACTCAACCAAACGTCCGTCTATGGCGGACTTCCTCAAACCAAAGACGTCGATAGCGCTATCGGTGGGAAGAGGAAACGCGAGAGCGAGACAATGGATGTCGAGGAATCACCTTACACCCTTTTACGTGGTCAAGTCCCTATACTCTCAAAGGCTCTTCTCAATCAACTCAAGTCGCCAAAGACACCGCCTGTGACTCTGCAAGCAGGTTTTGGGCTCTTGTGCGCATTGCTTCGTGTGCTCCCAGGTTCTTTGTCCACCCAAGTAGCTCAGGTTATATCAACGTCCAAGCCTATCTTGTCGCAATCCCCTACGACTTCTACCTCCTCTCTACACTTGACTTGTCTGTCCTTCCTCGCTTCCTTGTTTGCAACGCACTCGCCCCCGACGTTTTCAAGCTCCCTACCTACTATAACCCCTGTCCTTCTGAAATCGCTCGGAGAAAGACATCCTCGTATAGCTTCAGAGTCTTTCCGCGTTTTTTCTGCGCTTTTGAATGCTCTGAAACCCGTCAAAAGCTGCGATTGGGCGGATCGAGTGTACACAGAAGCTGTCCAGAGGTTAAGCAGTCATGACACTGACGCGGAAGTGCGATCCTGCGCAGAGGAGTGTATTGCGGACCTATGGATCTGTGCTACAGATATTATCAAGGACAAGGACAAGAAGGAGTGGGAGGCAATTTGTAGACCCAGCGGAAAGACAGATGGTGCCGTCATGGTGGTGACGAAGGTCGCTAAACAGGTCACAGTCAGTGACAAGTGGGTGAACGGGTGTGTCGAGTGGTTAATGGTTTTGATGAGAAAGAGCGGACGGAATGGTAAAAATGAGATTTTCGTTGCTTTGGATGTTCTCTTGAGAAGGTGTGGTTTTTGTCAAGTTCGCCACCTCTTACGTTGACTATCTCTCAGTTATACCGCCGAGATTCCTGCCGATCTTGCCCCGTCACTGGTCCCTCAAATGAAGACGTACATCTCCACGTCCGACATTTCCTTACTCTCCCAAGCTTTCACTATTTTGGCTCTCCTGCTCGACCTCTCCCCCTTGACGACCTTCCCTGAGGTTGAAAGTGACCTCCTCGCCGATATATATAGCATTGCTCACTCCCCACTCGTCTCCGGTGTAGCATTAGACGCTGCTCTGAGTTTCTTTGCCTCGCTCGTGCAAGCGGATAGGCAAATTGCCACGCATGTTGTACCCAGCCTGATCTCTTCTATCGAGAAGGAACAAAAGGGGCCGGTGAGCCCCGCGAACGTGGCAAAGTGTGTGGCGCAAGTCGTGAAGAGCCAGCAAGATGTAGCTGCTGGGATGATCGCAGAGTTTTCGAAGCACCTCAAGGTATGTTCACGGCAAATCAAGCGATCGACTACTGAGCATCAACACTTGTTAGAAGGACTCCAAAGCCAAAACGTTTCACATTGTCTTGAGTCTTCTTATACTCGGGGAATTAGGACGATTTATGTTAGTTGCTTCGTCATTCTTCTCCTTGATCTGACTTGGAATTTTCTTCAGTGATATGTCTCGACAGAAAGAGGTCTTCAGCAATGCTATCGAACATTTCGGAGCAGAACAAGAAGATATTCGTACAGCCGCAGCATTTGCTGCAGGTGTGTTGTTTTATTGGTCCCTTGATCGTCTAGGACCTGAAGACTGACGCAATTCAGGTAATATCGCTATCGGGAACTTACACCAATTCCTACCCGTTATCGTGAGGATGGTCGAGAATGATCCCAAGAAGCGTCTGCTATCTTTGCATGCACTGAAAGAGGTTTGTTGTCATTACTCAGAGGCGTAATGTCTTTTATTCAATCCGTGTCTAGGTTGTCACACATTGCTCTCATGCGCAGTTGGAAGGTGTGGCAGATATGTTGTGGGTGCCATTGTTTGAGCATTCCGAGAACTCGGAGGAGGCAACTCGGAATGTGGCTGCCGCTTGTCTTGGTAAATTGGCTACCACGCATCCTTCACGCTACTTACCACAGCTCCATGTGCGTGTTATGTCACCCTGGATTGCGTATATTGACTCGTTTGGCCAACTCAGGCCCGAATTCGTGACGAGAATGCTGCGACGAGGGCTACAGTTGTATCCGCAATCCGGTACACGTTTGCGGACTCGGCTCAGTCGTATGACGAGCTTCTTTCCCCGCTTATCATTGATTTTTTGTCGTTGATGATGGACCAGGACTTGGTGCGTTGATTTTATCCTCAAAAATCATCTCCAATCCTAACAATCTATTGTTGCAGACGGTCAGGCGCCTTGCACTATCGACATTGAACTCTGCTGCTCGCACAAAACCTCATTTAATTCGAGAGCATCTATCTTCGCTGTTGCCAAGCCTATACAAGGAGACGGTCATCAATCCTAATTTAATCCGTACGGTCCAGATGGGTCCATGGACGCATACTGTTGATGACGGTCTCGATGCGCGCAAGACAGCTTATGAAACAATGTATACTTTGGTGCGTGATACAATCCATTCC
Source organism: Hygrophorus pudorinus (assembly GCA_003314045.1). Classification (NCBI taxonomy): domain Eukaryota; kingdom Fungi; phylum Basidiomycota; class Agaricomycetes; order Agaricales; family Hygrophoraceae; genus Hygrophorus; species Hygrophorus pudorinus. The sequence goes on from QLPF01001772.1 coordinate 8,457, forward strand.
TTTGTTGCGTGATCACTGACATGCTGCCAGCTTGATACCTGTTTGACCAAACTCGATTTACATGAGTTCCTCGGCCGTGTCCTCCCAGGCCTTGCCGACGCCTCCGACGAGATCAAAGTGATCTCACACATGATGCTTTTCCGTTTGTCACAAGTGGCTGCCGCCGCCGTTTCTCAACGACTCGACGAGGCTACTCCACAGCTGGAGAAGACGATGAAGGGTGCCACTCTAACCAAAGACACAGTGAAACAGGACCTTGAGCGGGCGGCGGAGTTGCAGAGGAGCGCATTGAGAGCTGTGGCTGCTTTGAGTAAGATTGGGGCTGGAGTTTCGCCCAAGTTTGATGCTCTCGTGGAAGAGCTGAAGAAGGGTTCGGCATGGGGGTCTGAATTTAAAGAGCTAGTGGGAGTTTGACCTACCGAACACTTGGTCTCCAGATTTGGAGCATGTAAAATCATCGTCTGCTCGGAACAGAATAATGTATACTCCAATGTGGTATAAACAAGTTACAGTAAGCGTACTAGCCGAACAACTTCTTCCAAATCTCTGTTCCTGCTCTTCTGCGCTCATCTGCCGCGCCACCATTTCCGAGGACGGACTTATTCTCGATCGCTCTACGACTGAGGTAGGGCATGACCTGTAGGTAGCAGAAACTGGTGAGCCCCAAAGCATTGATGTACTTGAAATAATATTTACTTCGGATAGTGCACCGTAGGGAACGTATCTGGACACGAATAGCGTGAGCTTTATCAATGAGAACATTCCAAAAAGACCAACTTGATAACAAACGGTGAGGTCGATCTTGTCTTCCCGACCAAATAATTCGTCAAGGCATCGCTCATACCTACAAGCGTTTAGTAGTCGACAATAGAACCCAAAGTCAACAACTCACCGAACAGCTGGCCCAACGTAATCCTCTCCGTTACATCGTCGTCAAGCTTCACAACATCTTCTCTGCCCTCTTCGCGAAGTTTCGAGGCAAGCCCAGTGTCAACGAGCTCGTCCAAGATAAGATTGCAACTCGTCCAATTGTGCGTGCCAAACAAAACCGCAACTGTTGGCGGTTTCTCCAACCCGCCAGCAGACTTCTGTATGTCATCCTTGATAGCGTGTATAAGTAGCCTCGCACATGTATTGAAACAGTCGTCCGTGTCGTCCTTCGTAGACCATACAGGTGGGTGCGGGTCGGGCGAAATCGACAGCGAGTCGTGTTTGTTAGATTTGGGCGATGTGGGGTTCGTAGAGGGGTGTGCGGCAATCTCTAGCGGGTGGTATGCTCCACGGACGAGCTTGACTCCTAGGGTGTAGTTGTTGGCTTTGGCGTCGAGAAGGGATTGTGTGAGGTGAGCACGCGTTCTGGGATGTAAAAGAGATTAACTCGTGGTTCGGGAGTCAAATACGTGCTCGGGATAAAAGGTTTAAAATGAAATCCACCAGGACTAGGCGTCATTCGGACTACCAGGCCATATGTGCCGGCGTTCTTGAAGATGGAACAATCGGAGTCGCCGTGAATGATAATGTGGAAAGAAGTGGGATTGATGGGTCTGACGGCAAAAAAGTAGGGTAAAAACCCAACCGACCCTAATCGGATGCAATGGACTACAATCCGACAGTTGAGAAGTAGAGCGAGTCGTTTGCGTTTCGTTTCGGTTCGTGTTACATGTGTGGGGTATGTCAACGAGCGAGAGCGGTGCCTGATCAAATCCACATTCTGCCTGGCGACCAATCAACTCAACCAAAGCAGTGTGTCGGTCTCGTCTCGTCATTTCTTGTACAACCGTTCGAACAACAATGAAAAGAAAGGACCTGACAGTAGATGAAGCTCACCTCCTCAAATACGCTTGGAAGGTTGCATACACCAACGGCTGGACATTACCTGCAGTCGCCACTATTCCCTTGCCACGCGGGGGTGAATCGGGCAGTTTGTTAAATTGCCTCATGAGGGAGAGTGTTAAAGCATCGATGGCGGGCTAAAGCGGGTGTTTATTTCAGTGAATGGAAAGATGGAAGAAAGTGTAGAACGTACTTGGTACCAACTTACAGGAGTTATAAGTAGGGTAATGAGCGTTTTGAAACTTGTGAAAGACGGGAATTCACCTGTGTTCAGCGTCGACAATAATCTTGACGCCTCTGTCCCGTGCACGCGTACATATCCTCACAAGGTCCGTGTGTAAATCCTGGAGCACATCAATGTTTTCGGGTGTCAAGTCGGTTGGTTTTCCGCGGATGGTGTCAGGGCTAGCGTTGGTATTTATGCGTGAAATAAATCCATGAGGGAGCAGTGAAAACGCACGTATACAAAACGTCTAGATCTGAGGGCATTGGACAACCTGGGAACGCGACTTCCGCTCTACCCGCGCGCCTATCTTTCCATGTCCCACTTTCAATTTTGTGATGGTGCACGATATACGAGCTCAGGTTGAGGAGTGCTTGGGCGTCTGGTACAAGAGCGGTCTATAACAAGCATACATACGAGTGTGGGAATGCACAGCAAGGGAGAGTCGGCGACATACCATCTTGACAGCGACCCAAGTCTTTCTACTACCCGTCCCCACACCATCACGAAGTCCATCCTCAAAATCAGCAGCAACATCGACACAGCGCACCATTTCATCCACGATCCTCTTATGTACAGGTTGCGTCCTATTTACCCCCTGGTCGCTGCCTGACGAGGAAGCGGAGGAAGAGAGTGACTTGCCAGAAGCGTTCGCTTCATCTACTTCGACTGAATACCCGAACAGGGCGCCTTTGTTGGATGCGCGGAGAGAGAGTAGGAGAGGGACTGCTTGGTGAGCCGTGTCGCCTCCTACGAACTGTAAGTTGGTTAGTTGGAAATCGGTGGATATTTGAATGGGACAGAAGAAAACGCTGGGAGGGATTGGTCTCGTACAATGACGAAGTCCCGCGAAAAACCATAGCAGTCAATGGTAGTACACACTTCGTGAAATGGCACAATATTTTATTCTGCGGCCATCCAGAAAGGATTGCTGCGACCACAAGAAAAAGGAGTGAAAACATGGTTTAAAGTCAAATGGCTTTGAAGCACAGGCGTTTTGAGGCCATACTGCGAAGCCCTGGTCTCTTCCTCACCAACCACATTCCGATTCATATACGTTCAGGCATATGGATCACAGTAGAGAATGATCATTCTGGACCGCTTTATCACCTCTGCATGAGATATTACAACCCCAACTTTTCTGCCGAGAAAAACCTCTGAATGAGGTTTTCTCAAGTACGAATAAAGTTAAGGCGCAATGCGTCTTCAGAGGAGATTGAGGGGCAGAACATCAGGCATCTTGACATTGCACATAAACCGTCTGTAACACGACCATAGATGCTCACCTGCGCAAAAAATGTGGCCCTAACGACGGCTTCCGTGATCTGCTTTACGACAGGGACGCTCATCAATGCTGCCAGAATCTCAGGCGAGTTGTCCACCAGAACTGGCACCGAACACACAGTGTACACTGCATATGTGCGAATCAGAGACAGGAGAGATGTCTCATCATTATCTCTGTCCGATAAGTTAGTCCTTGGAAGCTGCTTGGGGATGTTTAGGAGAACGATGGACCCGAGGAGAGTTGTGGAAACTAGGCCGATAGCTACACGACTGCGAATATTAGACCTAGTAGGTTGATTGAGGTGCAAGAATCGATAACTTGGGGGCAAGTAAGACTTGGGTAGAGAAAGAGGACGTCTTACGAAGAACATGGAAGTTAAAGCCAAGTTTGACCCAAGCCCGGATCTTGGGTTTTCACACTTGAGCCTGAGCGTCTCCGAGTCATTGAAGCGACGGGTTCGGCGGCCCGGGTACGTCGTCTGCCGCGCGCCAGTAAACTCATGTCAAAACGAAAACAAGAAATCGATTCTGACGACTCAGGCAGTGACCTAGTACGTTACTACCGTCCTCTTTACTGCTCCGAAATCTCACAATTGTTCCTAGAGCCTCGTCGACGTCTCGTTCGACTTTTTCGACCCCAACCCCAACGTCGACTACCAGGCTCTTAAACGTCTGTTGACACAGCTCTTTCAATCCGATGCAGAGCACTTTCACTTGCACGAGTTATGTGAGCTTATACTAAGCCAGCCAACCGTGGGGACTACAGTAAAGACTGATGGGATTGAGAGTGATCCCTATGCGTTTCTAACGGTGTTAAATATGCACGTGCATCAGGTGTGTGTTTGCTCCGTCTATTCTTTTTAACCGTCCTGAAGTGCCTATCAGCACAACCCCTCGATAAAAGCACTGGTCAACTATGTTCTCCAAAAATCATCAAACAACCCCGACCTACACGCGACCCTCCAGGGCCTTTTCGCCCAAAATCAAAACCATGTCGGATTCGTGTTCTGCGAACGCCTTATCAACATGCCCGTGCAGGTCATCCCACCAATGTATCGGATGTTAAGTGATGAGATGAAGTGGGCCGTCGACGACGTGCGTCTGGACCTCTCCCGTTTCTCGTACCTCTTTAATCTGATGGGCGCAGGGCGAACCATACACATTCACACACCTCCTATTCATATCGCGCACGTACTGCCTCTCACAAGATGAGGAATCTTCCATGCTCCAGTACCAAGCACAACGACCAACTTTGCGTTCCAAACGAAAAAAACGAGTCCCGAAGACAAATACGAATTCTGTCGCTCCCCCAGATGGGATATACTCCTTCCATCCTGAAGATGTATACACCATGCAGGTCTGTCTCGCCTTTCGGCTCCTTCTGTCCAAACTCACCAGTCGGTTCCATAGCTCGCATCCCATACCCACTCTTACCCCTACTCATCATCGCAACAACAACAACAGCCTAGAGACATAGAATCCTTCGGCCTCGATATTCGCGGTCGGATTATGCTTGTCCCTGGTGACCAGCTCGGAGAGCTAGTCAGGGGGCTGGGGGAAAGGTTTGGGGAGACGGGATAAGTGTTGCCGCAAATACCAAACTATGTGTACAAGTACATGTATACAATCTAAATATCAATCATGTCCGAACTCGAACCCTGTTTGCACCCAGTGATATAAAGATGGTTGAGATCACCGACAATGCAACGCCTGTCTGGCTGGCTGTCGACACGCTCGCGAATTCGGTCCCCGTTGCGAATGCCGAATTTAGTAAATTTTCAAAATTTGCGGATGGCGTCCAGACGCGTAGTCGTTCTGATTTCTGGCTCAGGTATAAATCTCCGGTGTCGTGCACTTGAAAGTAACGAGCCCGTTCTCCAGGAACTAATCTTCAAGCGCTTATTGACGCCCAAAATACACCCTCACTACCACATGCTCAGATCGCCCTCGTCCTCTCCAACCGAAGGGGTGCTTATGGACTGACACGCGCATCAAAAGCTACCCCGCCAATCCCCACCGCTTATCTCGCCCTCAAACCATTTTTAAAAGAAAATCTGGGAAACACTAGAGACGATTATGATGCCCAGGTGGCAAAAATGGTTCTCAAGGCGGAGCCTGATCTTGTTGTGTTGGCCGGATGGCTTCACATCTTTGGCGATGGTTTTCTGGACATAATGAACGGCGTCGCACCTGTGGAAGGCGAGGAACTTGTAAAAAAGCCGATTGCGGTGATCAACCTGCATCCCGCTTTACCGGGTGCTTTTGACGGTGCGAACGCCATCGAACGTGCATACGAAGCATTTCAGAAGGGGGAGATCACGCATTCGGGGGCGATGGTGCACCGGGTGGTTAAGGAAGTTGATCGGGGTGAACCTGTGGTCGTGAGAGAGGTTCCGATGGAGAATGGTGAGTCGATTGAGGTATTTGAGAAAAGGTTACACGAAATTGAATGGGAGATTATCGTGTTGGCCACTGCAAAGGTACTCGGTGAGCGAGCTTATTCTTTTATTTGAATGGGATGGGTCTAACAATGAAAATGGATAAAGGATGAGCGTCTATACCGTAGTCGTAAATAAATAAAGCCCATTTAAACTTGACCTTGAACCACCGCCGCCGCCAACAGTGGCTACCCACTGCGGGGAATGGCGCACAAGCTCCCAGATGAATTATCGAAAGAAATACTCTGCCCAGCGTTGAGAGTACCGATGGAGTCTTCGCCGACAACGGGCTCAAATCCCCATTCGCCCTGTTCAGTCTTCGTCGTCCGTTGAGCTGGCTTCGCGTCGCCACTCCCCTTCTCTATAATGTTGTCGTATTGCGCTCAACTGCGCAGGCGCAGGCTCTTGCAGTGCTCATGTTCTTCAGGCTTCAGACCAACCTCTACTAGGCACTTTCATTCGGAAATTGCGTGTAGAAGGTGGCTTTCAAGTTGAAACAATTATCAAGCTGGCGCCCCAGATTACGCACTTGTTCCTGTCGGTCACTATATATTCCAAGGACAGCGTCTCCGGCTTTATGCCATATATGAATCCTACTCATGTCATTCTGCACCACCCCAAAAATCCGTCCAACTATTATGTTCGTAAGCTCGTGGACACCCTATGCACCTGCATTCAAACAAACATGGAAGAACTTGGCAAGCCACTTTTTTTTCTCTTCGCGCTAGCTTTACAGATGCAAGGGTCGCGGCTAACAGGCATTGAAAGGATGTTCGGCGGAGGGTATGGCCCTGATTCTTTCCCGTACTCCCAATCTTGTTCGGCTGTATGGAAGGCAAAAACTCAAATTTTCAGATCTTGCGATGAGCTAGAAAGCCTTTGAGCAGTTGGGATCCACCCTATTCTCGTTCAATGGCATCCCCATCACGCCGCCTTTGAGCCCCCAGTCGACCTCTTTTCTCGATAGGTTTACCCGTCTTCACTCGTCCGAGTTCAATCTGGGCTAAATTTCTCTCGACGCTCCGGTCGATCTGTTTCTGTTTCTGTTTCTGTTTCTGTGCCCACGATACCACGATTCTTGTTATATTCTGATTGGCACCTCCTTGTCTCTTGTCACCTTCGTTGCTTCGTTCACGCATGGCTGCACAGCCCCTTTTAATTGGTCAGTTGGAAGTGCAGGTCTACAACTGCACTGTTCCCTTGTTCGATCTCTGCCCAAACTTGACCTTCCTGATCTTCAATTTTTTGTATCAGGTCGGTCAGAGTCGCTTCCGCCTGACTACCCACCCCCCACTCGCCCTTCATCTAGATCCCCGAACCGAATTGGTTCCAATGCAAGACTGAACACAAAGCTCTGAGCAAAATCTTAGTTCAAAGGGGTTTGCATTACAGGCACGTCACCATGCGGGTACCGCCGCCTCTCCGCTAATGCTTTCATCCAGGGACTCCTACACTCGTTCGGAGTGGCGACATATTTCTCCGCCAGGCGTGAGTTCCAGGCGAAGTCATGCTGACGGACCGCAGTGGGAACGCATGGAAACCGAGACTGCAGAAAGTGGGGCGTTGATTCTAGAGCGGGTGTTTGTATATCACATTTAGTCGGATGGCCTGAAATGGAGAGGCGAAGTGTGGGAGGGAGGGATTCGGAAAAGATTCATGGACCTTGCATACGTGTAATTGTTACATGTTACATACTGTTTTCCTCAAATGAGATTATATTGTGTTCGCAAATATATGTGGCGAAATGAAGGCCTGACGGCTCGCGAAGCTTGAAGCTTGAGCATCAGCATATCCCGGAAATAACTTTTGAAACTCGCATCTTGTAACATGTATAGATTCGATGTAGTTAGATACATACCCCGGGTAAAAAATAATACAAATCCAACGGTATAAATACCCCCTCATGCGCCATCGTTTCCTACGCAAACAATTAGCCCAGATACAAAAAAAAAACGCTGAACGTACCAGACTCCTGCGTCCATTGATCATGTTTCCGCACATCACTCTCCGTAACGGTCGGCCGGACGCTCGCCAGGCTCTTCAGGAAATCCACGAGCTTTAATGGCGGCTCCTGCAGCTCGTCGGACTCGACCTCTGTCCACGATTTCTCGAGTGCGCCGGTGTCGCCTGGTGAGCACGGTGTCCATTGCATATTGTCCTCGTCGTCTGGTGAGGGCACGCATTTGAAGTGCGTGGCATTGATCACTTTGCGCACGGGCTGCATCAGTGCGTCGCGTACTACTATGGCAATGTCAGAGCCGGAGTATCTGGCCATAAAGGGGTATCAGCGAGGGACGACGATTTGAAAGAGGGTAGATTGGTACCCTTCTGTTTTGTCTGCTAGTGTACGGTAATCTTTGTGTGTGAGTTCGCATGGTGTTGAGCCGACATGAAGCTCGAACATATGTCGTCGGGCATCTGGGCCGGGTAGCGGGATATATATCCGCTTCTCGAACCTACGCACAAGTGAGTGCGCCGATTAATTACTGGAATGCTCGACTCACCGCCGTTTAATAGCATTATCAAGCTGCCATGGGATATTCGTCGCGCCCAACACCAACACCCCGGTATCATCATGTCCGACTCCGTTCATCTGGACCAGGAACTCCGTCTTGATGCGCCTCGAACCCTCCGACTCGGACTCATTACGTGTGCCCGCAAGGGAATCGATTTCGTCGATAAAGATGATAGCCGGTTTAGATTCGCGCGCCATCTCGAAGAGCTGTTTCACCAATCTGCACGAGGCGTATCAGTATTCTCCCAGTGCATGCAGAGCGGGCAGCGCTACCTCTCTGAATCTCCTTGCCACTTGCTCACCAGGTCACTAGAACTGACGCTGAAAAACGTGCTCTTCGCTTCCGTCGCGACGGCCTTGGCGAGGTACGACTTACCCGTGCCCGGGGGTCCGTACAGCAAGATGCCCTTCCATGGCGTGCGCTTCCCTGAAAACAGCTGGGGGAATTTGATCGGGAGGATGACGGCCTCCTTCAACGACGCCTTTGCACCCTCGAGCCCGGCCACGTCCTCCCACTTCACGTCGGGCTTCTCGGACAGGATTGCGCCTGCCAGCCCGTCTCTGAGTTTCTTTACTTCTGGATCTTGGTCATCGTCGGCGTCTTTCCTGTGAGGGGATGAGATTGAGGCGGAGTAGATGGTTATTTGGCTCACTTCTTCCCCCCGCCACCGGTGCCACTCACCGAGCCGTCAGCCCCAACAGCCTTCCTTGCTCTCTTCTCCCCAGCTTGCTGTATGTGCTCCTTGAGCGTCTCGGCGCGGGCGAGGTACTCGTTGATCTTTGTGCGAATAAGCAATTTAGACTTGTCGTTCTTCTCATCTGGGGAAACAAGGAAATTCAGCCGTTTCACGGGGGATGGAGGTTGGCTATGGTTACGCGCGCACATTTGAGCGCCAGCATGAAGAAGTCGAGCGCGTTCTGGTATTGCTTGTACGCTTCTGTGTAGTTTTGCTTTACATCTTCGTCGATGGCGCGCTGTACCATCTCGATGGCACGCTGGGTGACGGTCAACTATGGTGGCACGAGGTGCAAGGGGACGAGACTCACGTCTAGACTTGTCGAGTACGCCATGGTTGGCGATGAGCGCAGTACGGAGGTCGCTGTTGTTTTTGCTTGTTAGGATCTGAAGCTCATCGCCCGTGACCAACTACCAACGGCGACCAGCGAACCCGCTGCACCCACGCTAGAATAAAAACACGCCAAATCCACGCCCAATCCAAGACCTAGCCACGCCTTGTCACCCAAATCAGCAGGAATCACCGTGAAATCCCCCTTTGGGCCACGAACAATAAAAACCGCTCGCCCTTGTCTTATTGTAGAAGTCAAAGCCCGTCATACATATATTTTATTTTTATTATAATTGAACCACACGACCAAGCGGGTGGAAGCCTCGCACTATAAAGACAGAGACGAAGCCCAAGGGCGTTGGTCCAAACACTGCTTCTTTACATACTACGTACACCGCCAATAACATATACCGTACAACACTATATACCAGCTATACCCACACATACTACCCCATGTCGTCCAGCCCACGGAAACCCATCGTCACCTACTCGCAAAAACTGCAGGCAGTATCCCCCGAAGAGCTCGACGCATGGAGCGACCCAGGTGACAGCGATGCCACCCTCACCGAGCCACAGCCCGCAGAGCTCGACGAGCCCTGGCCATATACCTTCCGCGTATGCTAATTCCCTACGTACACATTATATACTCACACTGACTCACGGCGTGCAGCCCGGCGAGCAAGTCTGGATACGCACGGTCGGTGGCAACTGGCATCGTGGCCGCGTCTCCGGGCAAACAACGCGGAAGGGGCAAACGCGGCAGGTGCGTTCCGTTTGTGCTGTAACACGTTCCGTGGCTCATTACAATTGGGTCTGCTGACAGAAGGAAGGCTTGTTCTACCCTGTGATTTTCAACGATAAGATCCGTAAATACTTTGCTCCGCTGAATGGGGAGATCAAACCTGATACCCCACATGTGCGAGGCTTGCTGAAGGAGGCTGGGTGGCTATAGTCGTGCGGTGGTGTTCGATGATGATCTTATGGAAACCTTGTAATGTGTCCTAATACATGTAATATTCAATTCTGGAGTGGCCGGTCCCATCGAATGGCACATGAAGCCAATCCCCATATTATTAGTACTACCTACTTACGTAGTAGCACAATGCACCGGAACGAAAGCACATATCAATTTGTAAACAGCGTCGACACAAGCAGACACACGGAAATGAACGACAGGAGTTCGAGGTAAACAGAAAAACAGGACGGACGTAAGCAACCAACGAAGCACAAAAAAGGGAAATCATCCAGGACCAAAAAGGACCCCCAAACGAAAACGAGACCCTCTCTTCTTTTCAGTCCCATCTCCTCGAGGTCAGTCCCGGAGCTGCGCCTGACCCAGCGCCCGCGCATGCACATGCACATGCGAAGGCTTCAACACTGTGTGGCACACCTCGATCCCTTCCACCCACGGATGCTTCACTACATCCTGTATCAAGATCCTCGCCTTTGGGTCCGGCTCCAGCATCTTCCGCAGCAGACTCCTGCACGCCCGAGGGCTGAGGTTGTTGATTGTCGGCGGGCACGAGGACTGCGCCGGCTGCGGCGACGCACAGGCGCTCGCGTACGAGGCGTACAGCGGGTCAGACGTCTGCGCGACGCGCCAGGGCAGTTCCTGGAAGTGCAGACAGTAATAGACGATGCCGCACGCCCATATGTCTACGAGACGGGCGTCGTAGGCTGTCCGTTCGGGCCATGGGCAGAGTAGCAGACGCACACTGTTAGGTGCCCGTTATTAGCTGAGATAAAGGCTAGTCTGGCTTACGTTTGCCTAGGAACTGCTCTGGGGCGATGTAAGGCTCGCTCCCGCAGAGCCCTGTTGACATGTGAATGGTAGCCTCCCACGGGAGACGATACACCGTTGATGCACCATAGTCCCCGATCTGTCCGGTTTCGTGAGATGGAAACATCAGGAGTGAGAGTGAGTTACCTTTAGGTGGCCCTTTGTATCGAAGAAGAGATTTTCGGGCTTGAGGTCACGATGGGCGACGCCTTGGGAATGTAGGTACGCAACTCCGTTGAGGATCTGCTTGAAACAACATTCGACTTCGCTGGGCGACATTCCACCTTTCTTTATCGCTGCGTATAGATCTCCTCCGGGGCAAAATTCCATCACCTCGCACCAATGTTGGTTCTCGTCTTGTACGAGATCAACGGTCTCGACAATATTGACATGGTGTAAGGTGGATGAGATGCAGAACTCTGCCGTGAGTTTCTTGACATATTCTCGCTCCGATTCATTTTTCCGTCTTTTGCGGAACTCCTGGATTTTAGCAGATAAATACAACGACATTGGCGGTCAGCAAGCAAACGAACCTTTACAGCATACAATTTCTCCTCTGTCCGATCCCACTTGTGAGCAAGACGGACTACAGACGTGGCACCTTTGCCGATAGCGACTTTCTGACAGACGCCGTACTTCTGGGACAAGCTTGCGCTGCTGTCACCAGCAGTCGACTTTGCACCTCCGCCATCCGAATCCGACCTTTTGCTGCTGGCAGTCGACCGAGCGGATGATTTCCGAGACAGTTTTGGAGTGGCTGCGAGCAAGTCTTTCAGGTTGAACTTGTGGCCCCCATCGGATGAGTGGACGGAAGGGGGCTTCGGTCGTAGGGTAGTAGCTTCGGGAGAAGCCAGAAGGACGTGTTGGTCCTTTTTCGGATCTTTGGAGGGTGGTGCCACCCTACCTCCGGATGTACCTCCTGACATACTTGGTGCACGGCTCGGAGCCTGACTTGGAGCCTGACTTGGGGGTCTTGTTGACGGAACGCTCCAACACTCGTTCTCTGACATTGTGGGCGAAGAGGGTGTGGATGGGGTTGCGTCACCAGGGTCCACAGAGTTCAGTACGAGTTTTTTGAGGCTTCGGTGAGTATGACCCGGTTCTTTCTGGTAAGCCATAGAGTCTGGAGGGGGTAGTAGGACAGCGGGGTCGACGTTGCGGTTGTTGTTGAGGTTGTGGTGAGGATCCCAGTGATGAGTAAGATTTGTATCGGGTGGAGGTTTATCTGATCCGTCTGCAGCCTCGCCTTCGGACAAAGTTGCGTCTGAACCATCAGGAACGGTAGGCATGATTGATGGACGTAAACTGTGATTGCGGTTGTAGTGAAAAATATAAGCTAAACGTGGAGGGTGAGTGCGAGGGTTGGGTCGTGGTCTATTGGGATATCATGACGAAAGCACGTTTCAGGTTGATAGTTGTCGGTAACGGCGAGCGAGAGGGTGCGACTGGGGTAAAAACCCCCTCGCCGGTGCCTTGCAAAAGACTATTGAGAGATATGCTGTCAAAGACGCTGGTGGTGGCAGTGGTCGTTGTCGTCGTCGTTGACAGTGATGGCGGCTGGCCTTTTTTTTATTTAATTTTTAGTAATTATTTTAGTAATAATACCCACGATCACGTGTTTATTATAGACGAATAGCGAATTTAGCTTTAGATTTGTGGCGTGTGAATTATAAAGTGGCGTGGGATATAAACTATACAGTGACTTGATTACATACGTACTGCCTACACACACTCACCATCATGGTCAATCTACGGTCTCAAAAACGTCTCGCTGCTTCCGTAGCTGGCGTCGGTAAACGAAAAATATGGCTCGACCCAACAGAGCAAGCAGAAATCGGCAACGCAAACTCACGAACTCACGTTAAAAAACTCATCAAAGACGGTCGAGTCATCGTAAAACCAACAACAGTGCACTCGCGCGCACGCACTCGTGCTCTCTTGGCTGCGAAGCGCAAGGGGCGGCATACGGGTCCCGGTAAGAGGAAGGGTACGGCTGAGGCGAGGATGCCCACCAAAGTATTGTGGATGCGGAGGCAGAGGGTTTTGAGGAGACTCTTGAGGAAATACAGAGAGGCTGGAAAAATCGACAAACATCTGTCAGTTTACTTCTCTCCACCTACACCGTATTCTGAGCGGTGGTGTGCAGGTACCACTCGCTTTACCAAAAGTCCAAGGGTAACGTCTTCAAGAACAAGCGTGTCCTCATGGAGTACATCCACAAAGCCAAAGCAGAGAAGACCCGCACAAAGGTCCTCGGCGACCAGATGGAGGCCCGTCGTATCAAGAACAAGGTGCCGTACCCTCTCCTTCCATTTACTCACTCACCAACCGTTATCCCAGGCTGCTCGCGAGCGTCGGGCGGCGCGTGTGGCGGAGAAACGGCAAGGGTTCTTGGCGATCGAGCATGATGCGCCTGTCAAAGAGTGAAGGATTGGTATATCATGTCCGACCCCCATTCCCACTGTTGGTATACTTATGCATGCTTCTCTCCGAGTCAATCTATTCATGCTCCATGCCTGTGAGTCTGACATTTGTGTGTCCATCAGATCAGCCGATCGAGGGAGATACAATGTGTTTGCAAAAATAAGATAAAAAGTCGACCATATAGGCGCATGGCAGAATTGTCCCTTTCAAATCCTCGGTCTCGAACAGTTTTCGTCTACCTTTTTGGTCGTTGATGTCAAAGACCAGACTTACCACCTTACAACCGCACTCTTGAAGCCCCATCGACCAGAACGATGTCCTCCCGTACCTGCCACTTCGTCGCGCCCATCTTATCTACCGACATCGGGAGCTTCAGATGCTCTGCCCCTGAAGAAAACGTTGTTTTGTGTCCTCGAACGCTTACACGCATTGATATCATTCATACAGGCTCAGCTCCTGAGTTCTACTTTGGCGCCAACCAACTGATTGAATCCACCCCCACCCGCCGCAGACGTCAAGCTTGACAATATTCTATTCATCGTCGGCGAGGGCAAGGACTTGCCGGACAAAAAGCTCGAGGCAAAGACCGACGGAGGGTGACCAATGGCACACATCTGGACGTTTGAGCTGTTCACGGGCCTTTGGGCATTCCCTCCGAAATGCGGCGCCGAGTTCAGCTCAGCCTGCAGTCCCCATAATCTCTACTCGCGAGGACTCAGTTGGCCGATGCGTATTTCGATAGCCATTGTCCCCTGGAAAAAGTCGTGATCTCTCATTTCCGTGGCTTAAGCGCAGGCATCGCCTTGGGCATCACGCAGTTTGTCCCTGTGAGCCTCAAGCAGACATTGCGGGAGGCCGAATGTCTCTGAGGACGGCGGGAGTTCAATAGGGCGTGCTTGCAGTCGGACCTGGAGGAGAGGCTGGAGGCTTGTTGATGCGTCCGTGGATGAAGGGGAGTATCGGGGCGGCGGAGACGTTATTGCTAGGTGATTTACTTACAATGCCTTTGTTGTTCGCTGATCAAGTAGAGAAAGCGCTGTCTGCGTTGCATTCATGCCAACGAGCTAATGATACAGTAATCTTACGAATTTAATAATGTCTACCTGCGTACGGCCTCCCTTCAGGTCACCCTGATCAGCACGATAGTCAACGAATCAGAACAACAGATGCACCATAACAACAACGAACTACTCACTTGAATCAGTGGACTCAACTGGAACTGTCACATACGAAGGCGGCGGCTGGTCGTGCGGGCCATGGTGGTCGTGGTCGTGACTCGGGGGCTCAGGGCCTGGTGGCGCGACAAACGGTGGGAGAAATGGTATGGCAGGCAGCCCTGCGTGCTGCCCATGCGGAGCTCGACCTCCGGACCGACCGCCTTGGGGGTTGTAGACCATAGGGACAGGACGATAGGGATGGTTGCGGCATTGACGCACGAGGATGGCGGAGGCGATGGCTACGACTGGACGGTGGTCTGTGAGCGCCTTTAGGGCGGTTGTGGCGAGTTGACGTACAGAATATGCCGCCCAATGTCATGCCAATCACTGCTCCTGCCCCGATGCCGCAGGTTCCGCCTCCAAAACTGTCGTAATGTGATTTGAATTGAATATAGTTTTCGGGGATGAATGTACTCACCCGTTTTCGCACCCGTCAGCTGTAACCGTAGAGATGTACGAGAATGCCAGGAGGATGGCAACCAGACCCGGACGTCCTAATTGGTTGCCCATTCGTATGAGGGGAGAGTAGGATTTCCACGCATCATGGTACTTGCCAGACTCTATATGTTTTTGTTTTTTCCCCTCCGTCATCCAACTTGGGGTTCATTGTGGGCAATCGGAAGCCCGAAGCTGCACTAAGTTCACGATGTGACTGTCTGTTTAAGCTTATCGGATTGTGTGCTTGATGTTAGCGCTAGTGCTACGTCCGCCGCGGATCAGGGACGTTACGGACCTTCGGATATTGTCATAGCCTGGGGAACCCTCAAATTTGACACCGGTTATCTGAGCTGACATGTTTACAGATGATACGAAGATGGCTGATCCATAAACCATGGCCAGTGAGATACTTATTTTCGCAGTATAACTAAGAACTGATACGTACTGGAGCTGTGGGCTGCGCTGGCTGCGATGATAGTTGTTAACAAGTCCGGTCTCGTCGCAGCCGCATCAACGGAGAAGCCTCCTCGCTCTCGGATACTACACTGGGTATAATGATCGCTGGCACTAAGCAGAATGTATTATATGTGCCATTCAAACACTCACTTGAGTCAAACACACTAAACCGCAACATGGGGTGTATGATGCAGACCCGGGTGGTGGTGATGAGGCTCGGGGGTAAAGCATAGCAACCGGTACTCCTGCTTGCGCATGTTCGGAACGTAAGCCATATTGGTCGCCCTTGCGGAACTGTTGCACGACGATTATCGGATTGGAGCGGTTGTTTAATGGATCACGGTGCGCGAGTGACGGCTCCAATGTTAGGCGGACTTGGACACGGCGGATTATTAAAGCTATTATTGTAGCAGGCGTAGACCAAGACATCCTGGGCGCATGATTATGAGCCCAAGCCTAGAATTAGCTGCACATACCAGTTACCATGTACTACACCGTACACCGCCCTCAGGCTGAGCGCAAGTCGTGGACCTTGATGGGGGCAATTGCAAGTCAAAAGTACCTTCCCTGGCAGTTGAAAGGTTTGGGCACAGCACCGCCGCGGCCGTGCCCTACGGGTCATATCGAGCTTTTACACATCTCCCGAGGGTAGGGTAGAAAATGGATTGAACCTACGGATATCATGCAGTCTCACTTTAACATGTACTGTGCTCATTGTTGCAATCAGACCGAGGCATTGCTCCCCCTGGTTAGGATACAGAAATTTGCGTAACATAATATCGATACATTCAAGCTGACAGACGAGTAAAAATAATATCCACTGTAACACCCATATATCAGAAAGCGTATGAGCGCCATGCAACAAGAACACTCACCCTAAGCCGCAACATATGACGGCGGCGGGTACTGTGGTGCATTTGCCTCCGGGGCGTACGGGACATTGTTCTTCTGATGAAGCTCAGCATTGTACCCGATCGCAGGTGGCGGGCCGTACGGTGGCTGATATGGTGGGGCATACGGTGATGGGGGGAAGCCTTGTTGCGGGTATCCTTGCTGTTGGGGTTGCGCTTGGGCGTTCTGGATGTAATACATATTGGCGGAACGGATGCGATTTCGGCGTTGGCGTGCGAGCACGCCGAAGATAATTAGCAGGATTATGACTGTGTGGGTAAAATTTGAGTGAGACTACAGTGATGATAGAGTGTGATTGGACGTACATATGCCTATTGATATGCCAAATGCAACTCCTGGATGGATTACAGGCGAACAGTTTACATTTCCGAAACTGTCAAAATGAGATTTTTGGTGAGATTTTCAGGTTGGAATGACGAGAAGACTCACGAGTCCTCAACGCATCTGGCGTCAACGTTAGATATGAACGACAATGCCAAGAGTACAGCAGCAAGACTAAGACTGCCTTGGCTACGCATTATGGTAAAGGGATGAATAGGGGATGTGTTGCGATTGCTGCGCTTTATTATATTGCAGCAGGTCACAGCCTCGGTGTGGCTACTTGTTTGAGCACGTCGGACTCGGGAGAACGCTCGGGCACAGTTATACTCAGCTCAGTCGTCGTCAAACTCGACCGCCATGACACCGAGCAGCCCCCTCGTCGCCCGCTCGCCGAAACTGCAAGATTCGCGAGTTTACCTCGTCGCGAAAAATGGCGTAGATCGTGAGCACCGAGCGCGCATATTCAAATCCAATCTCATGGACCGACAGAACAGGCACATATTCTCCACCGACGCATAGGTGAGGTCTACGTGCACTATATGAACAGCAAGCGCTTCGACGAATGGATCCCAGAGTCGGACTTTAGGCCTGCCGAGCAAGATCGTGGAGAGAGTGACCATGAGAATGGTCGGAAGCGAAAATGGCAGAGGACATCGACTCGTTCAACCTCTTCGTCACCTTCTCGTCAGCCATCCGCAGGTCCGTCAAGCCAAACACCTGACCATACGGGGAATGGGAGTGTTGCAGAGGAACCGACCATGACGGAGGAGGACTACGATATTCAACATCATAAACAGATCACTGCACAGAGGAACTTTGACAAGGTCAATTTCGGACGGTGGCAGATCAAGACATGGTGTGTGTATCGTCTAGTATCTATGTAATATATATACTCAATAGTCAGACTAGGTACTACTCTCCATATCCCTTGACGGAAGCCGAGGTGGAGGACCTGGCAGGCGCGAGTCAAGGCGTGTCGACGGCTACGACTACGGCAACTCAATGTTCACGAATCCCCGGCGTAAATAGGGCAACGCCTCGTTCCCATGGGCGGACATCCGATTTATTCGCGGGTGGTTTGGGCCGGTCACAAGTGGGGGAGCGGTCTGTTTTGTGGGTGTGTGATAAGTGTTTCAAATACATGGCGGATGGGGTCACGGCGGAGTTGCATGGGGTGCGCTGGATTCTCTGTCATCTCTTTCTTCGTGAGAGTGGGTACTGAAGTATCGGTGGGTGGGTGAGCAGAGGAAGTGTACCAGGGACAACCCGCCTGGGAGGAAGGTGTACCAGCGGGGCGCGCATACGATTTGGGAGGTTGACGGGGCGAAAGACAAGGTGTGTGGGTTTAGGTGCTTGACGGTATGTACTAATTGTGTCCCGGCATTAGCTATATTGTCAGAACCTCTCGTTGTTTGGGAAATTATTCATCGACGTCAAGACTTTGTTCTTCGACTGTGATAATTGTACGTCTGCGGTTATCGACGGTATTCATAAACTTCCCTGATGAATGTATAGTCTTGTTCTATCTCCTCACGGACGGGGATTCCAAAAGGGACCATGTGCTTGGATTTTTCTCCAAGGTAACCAAATGCACATTTTGCAGGTCTAGAACTCATTCCTACCTGTCCCAGGAAAAAATATCCTACGATGACTATAATCTCGCATGCATCATCACCCTGCCACCATATCAGAAAAAAGGCTTTGGCATGCTCATGATTGAATTCAGTGCGCCGTCCCACCTTCAGGTCCGAATGACACACTCAAATAGCATACCATGCAGGCTACGAACTTTCCCGCCGTGAGGGCAAAGTGGGTACACCCGAACGACCCCTCTCAGATCTAGGTCTTCGCGGGTACCTGACGTACTGGGTATCCACGCTCGTTAGGTTCCTCAGGTACCGTGTGTCCTCTGTATGTGCCCGTGACGGTCAGCTAACTAGTCATCCTCACAAAAGACGGTTACTCTCAGTCGTACCGCCCGAAGCTGCCCGGATAACGACTGCAGGTGCAGGTCTGCCCGATTTGCGGGACTTTGAGGGCGGTGGCGTTTTGGATAAGCCGAGGAGGAAGCGGATGAAGGGATGGGATGGTGAGATAGCTGTGGCTCCGTTGAGTGCGATGGGCGGTATGCATCCTCAGCTGCTTTCTCCATCCTCCTTCTAAACAATCTTTATCCAGATCCCCTGTTCACATCCCTCCGCACCATTGAGACCACTGCTAACGAGGACGGGAGTGCAACGAGCCATGTCGTTGTACGATGTACGCTCAGGGATATTGCGCGGGCGACGAACTTGAGGGTGGAGGATGCGGCGTTCGCGCTTGGTGAGTGCGGGCTGTTGGTAAAGAGGCAGAGTGGGGGTGGAGAGGGCAAGAGCGGGGACCGTGGAGGGGTGGGCGTGGGAGAGGACGATGGCGATGGGGAGGGGTGCATGGAGGGCGATGGCGAGATGGATGTTGTGGTGGTTTCGAGGGAGATGGTTGAGGCTGTTGCGCGGGAGCGGGGGGTGAAGAAGATGGTGATGGATTTGATGCGTGTGTTATTGTAGGGTTGGACGTGGTGTAATAAAATGGATGCACAGCCGAACTTCTCCTGGACCGAACCGAGTCACCAAGTTGGCGCCTTTGCGATGCGCGGGAACGAGTGTGGCAATGATTCGAATTTGTTGACTCCACATCATAGCTGGATCCTATAATAGGAGCGAACCTTAGGCTCAATGGACTTTAACTCAAGGAGCGGCTCCACACCAGCCTCTCTTCAAACCTTGACATAAACCAAATCATCCCCCAACCCCCATCGTGATGCCTAGACTACGAAGGCACAGAGGAAACATTGTGCGTGGTTATCATCAGTATACCTGACTAATGAAGTGACCTTTCTGTATCTGTTCATCAGCAACGTCTATATTGGAGAAGTAGCTGCTTGGTCGGTGTCGCTGGGTGTCGTCGAAATCCTGGAAGGATGGACGGTGTTTCGTGGAACAGCAGCAAAGGATTCATCTGTCCTGCTGCCGTTGACGGAAAGTATGGCGAAGACACCGACTCGGAGGACGAGATATTCGATGGAGCTGTTGAAAACGAGTTGACAGCAGTTGAGGAGAACGCCCCGTCCGAACAAATGACGATCTCGATCCTTGAAATTGCCCGACCCACAAGACTGAAAGGTGATGTCGACGTTTGGTATGTGATTTCGTTGATTACTGACGACAGCTGTGATGGTTTAGGGGTGGCTAAAGAGTTTGAGGTTTTGAGAAGACCACATCATATCATTGTGCTAGAAGAGGACTCGGAGGAAGATAGTCTGTACGAGGAAGATTGGGAGCGTATCTGCGTGGCGGAGGTCAGACGGACATATTCTGCGGTACTTACTGCAGGCTGAGGATCTTTATTGCATCGAGCTACATGGGGTTCGTCCTTGACTGGACTCGGGGGGAATATCTCTCTCATAGGTTATTCACTCACCACTCGATAATATTGGCACTTCGTTGTCTCCAGCATTCTTATTGATTATCCTCAACAGAATGGATCAATAATAGTTCAATCATGCCACTAGTGCGCGCTCCATGGATCCAGTTGTACTGGGTTCATGTACTACCATGAACTTGAATGGACTTGGATCACGGATAAATCTCCCGTAAGATCGGGTCGGTCCGGGGACGATGGTCGAGTGCCCCAAGAGCTTCTGTATATATACGTGCGAGGCACGCACGATGCACAGCAGCCCTTGGAGTGACCGGATCGCAATCAGGACTGGCAACGCTCCCAGGCTCGAAGAGGCTGGACAACACCTCGATATTGTTGACGAAAATGTACGAGCTAGCGGCAGGTGTCACGACCAATGCAAGGCCTTTTGCCATGGGCACTCTTAGATCTGGATATGCGCAGGATGAGAAGAAGGCTTGCAAAGGACGCCCCGCCACTCTTCCTCCGCAGAAGTTGGGATGGCGTCTGTGCGGGTATTGAGAAGGGATACGAAGTTGGAATTCGGGCGATAAGCTGTGGCAGCTTGCGGTCCTGTTCGATTTTAATATCCCCAGGACTCCCCCGTCAAAATCATGCTTAAATTTCGCCAAGTGCCAATCCAGCCTTGCAACAGAGTACTCCGCTTCGAGCGATTCATCTGAGGCAAATGTTAGGAACATGATCCAGCTGCAGAGCCAGAAACATTGTTCTTTGCCCGTGATGTAGTTTGGCGAAAATACTTGGCAGATGGTCAGTGGCGTCCGTAACTTGCCAACAAGGATGAAGGTTATCGGTGGGTAGCTGTCACGCCGCATTCCAGCGACAGAAGCCACCAGAGACATCATTTTACGCATGAAGGAATTGAGAGAGGCAGCTTTAATGACGGGGACCTCGCGGACTCGAAATATACTCCTCGAAGGCCATGTGATGACGCATTGGATTGGCATATCTCAACCAAGATAGAGATACATTTCATCCCTGGCGACGACAGCGTGTATGAAACGTGTAAACGTTGTGATTTACGTCCTATGTATCAAAATGCAGGTGGTTAAAATCTTTGGACTGTTTCGTTCCGAGTGATTGGATATATTATACATGTACCATTGTGATCCAGACCAGACAAGTCGGATGCAGTCCCAAGCTGCCAGCCTTCCATGCAAGCTTGAAACTATCATACACGTATTTCACCCGGGCCCACGCGTCCTGTTGGCGTTGCTCGATCTGCAGACTTGGTCACTTGGAGTGTTTTCGAGTTAGTCTCGGTCTCTTTCGATGCGTTGTGGCATAAGCCAGGGAAATAGGCGCTCACCGACAACTGGTATTGCCGGTCTCGCGGTGGTCAGCAGTTGCAAAATACCTCTCCAATGGATGCTCAGCCAGACCGTCACTCAGGCTGTGAGTTTTGACTGTCACAAACATTACACGCCCATTGAGATTCCACAGGGGGTCAACCTATCCGAAGATTCCTTATCCCAACGACAACCAAAAAGTACCAGAACGCGAGAGTGGGTTACGAGTCTTCAATTTCGATTCTTCAATGAACCTTCAACCCAGGATGATTACAGAAGCAAGTGCAAACCTAAGCTGGACGAGTTGCGCGAGTACGCAGATTCGTTGAAGGAAGTTGTAAGTCATATCACTTTCTGCTGTCATTTTACAGTAAGGACTGTTTCCTGGTTTTGCCATGAAGTTGGAGGGGGCTCGTAAAGACAGGCTTAGGACGGTGGCGCAATCAGTTCACCAGCTGAAATCTTCGACGAGTGAAGTATGTGTTTCCGGTGTTGACCATGGCGGAGCCCATACGATGTCTCTCCTCTCAGGTCCAAGTTGGCGTGGCAAGATTGCCTTTCGAGCACTCATCATCCAGCCGAGCTACGCTTGCCTCAGTCCCGCAAGAGCACCTGGTAAAACAGCTCTTCAAGAGTATTGAGATGACCAATACGTTCAGACGCCATGTAAGCGAAACATCGATATACGACATGAATGCTGACAACAACCCATTCCAGTTGAAAGATGTTGAACAAGATATTCAAGATATACAATACCTATATGAGACACAAGCAACGGTGGATCACACGCAACGGTACCGTGGTTTACAGGACTGGGCGGAGGTAACCTCTTGATATATTTTGTACGGCTACCATTGCTCATTGCATGTTCAGGGGATATCAGAGACGTGCTCGGTTATCATCTTTAATCTAATAACCATATCAGTCGCTGGGGCTGGTTTGGTATACGCCACCGTATTTGGGTACATTCATACAAATATTTCGTTATGGCATCACTGACTATTTTTCAGTGCAGTCCGGGGTGATGTTGGCATGATGGCATTCACCTTTCCGTTGTTCAGCATTGGTTTCTTGGTGCCCGTGGTTATCTACACAGCGCTCAGATTGGCTGCTACACAACCAAGAGACACGACATTTGCCAGTCAGGCATTTTGGACTGCAACCATTGCGTAGGTCTCCAATATTAAGGAGGAGGAGCAATGCTGAACACAGTATACCAGGGTTTTTCTCACGTTTTCAAGCCTCTCTGTTATGGCTGCTATCACCATCCTCAATATCACCGTCTTCTGGCTGCACATGAATGAAAACAACATAACGACGGACCATATTCCACGGGTTTCGGGCATCATTGCCTTCGCTTTCTCTGGGTCCATCTTTCTACTCTTATTGATGGGGTTGTGTCTAGCCGCTGTGGCGAGAGGATTTGGGTGGATGTTCAGACATCTCACACACACACAAGAATCCAACATATCGGAGGATTTGAAGAATTACACTTTCGCCTAGAGTAATAACGCTGCTGCCGCTTTTGTTTCTGAGTTGATGGCAGGGGATAGCTGATATACTCATCTTCGTAAGACTTTCCACCTGAGAAAACATCAATTTGAGTTTAATACTCAGGATGCTGAGCGCTGAGCGCTGAGACGCGTCAATTGACGCGACTTGGCCGTACACGTGATAAGCCGATTTGCCGAGCGGAGACTCAATTGAGCATCCCTTGCCGTGACTGGGGGAGACTACCGCGTCCACCACCAGCGATACCTCGACTCTTAGCATTCTATCGACGCTATCGCGAGTCAACGCCTTCACGGCGAGCAGTAAATTACGCGAATATCTCCGTCGTAATGGTTCTGGGTCCTCTGGATGAATGGCTCATTGCAGCTTCTCCGTCTCATATCGACGTAATTATACCATACTCTAGCCAACCATACGTACTGACAGCGTCATAAGCTTTGCGGCTCATTGCTGATATCCGGCGCCCCCCAGCTCCCCGACATACGCAGTGCATCTCCGCCTGTTCCACGCCTCGAAATTGATCCTTTTGATACAGCCCCATTTTCGGTGCGTCTCTACTTCTCCGTCCATATTGTGAGATTTGTCCAACATGCCGCAGGAATCGTTTTCCGGCTTGTTCGAGTTCGATTATAGTGTGGATTTTTCAGAGCCTTGTGAATCTCGGAGTATCTTCGATGAACCTCCCCCTGCCGCTGCAGTGGAAGACGTGATCTGTCCTGATATGAGCTACAATATAGAGGTTTGCTTATTGCCTCGCTATAGAACTAGGTTATGGTTTTCACAGTTTTTCACAGCACTTCACAAACATAAAAGAACTTGTGCCAGAGTGGGAAGACGATGAAATTGAGGTGCAAAGTCTTTGTCAGATATCTGAACTTCCTTCTGACCGCCGTCTAGGAAATTATGGTTATGTCTCGGAAAACTAGACTACCTACAATTCCCGAAGCCTCAGAGACTGGGTGTGTATCAGAGGTAGGTGTTTTGAAGAATTTAAAATCCCCGCGCTGAGGACACCACGGGTCAAGGGGATAACCTTATCCGATTTCGACATTCTGCACGAACTAGACGATGGGACTGTAACTAATGTTAAAGTCTCCCTCTGCCGTGACCGCGGCACGAATATACTGCACGTAGTCAAAAGTGTCACCGTTTCTCAAGGCGATTACGGGCTGGAAGAATCTATATCGAAGATGGTGAACAAGTTGAACTGCCCTTTCCTTGCCAAAACGCATTGGCATTTCTGGAATGCAGAGCATTTGAACTTGATCATGGTGCGCATTTATCTAGGTCGTTTGATGACGTGATTTTGATTTTTCGAAGGATTTCTACCCTGGAGGTGACCTCTTCACGCATATAACTGAATACGGTCCATTTCAATACCACCCGGCTCTTTTTTACGCAACCGAAATAGTCAGTCATTTTTCTCATAGCCACGTGAGGGTCATTCTGACCCTAGGCCCAAGGTTCAGGGTGTCGGGGCCCTTCATGCTGCAGGAATACTCCACTGCGCTTTGAAACCCGACAACATCATGATTGACACTCACGGACATATTGTTTTGACGGATTTCAGCCGTGCAAAGCGGATTAGATCATCATCAGATGTGACCAGTGATCAGGGAGCCTCTCCAGAGTTTCTTGGTTGGGCGCATGAGCTTGCTGTAGATTGTTGGAGTATCGGTGTAATATTGTATTTCATGTTGTTTGGAATGGTAAGTCGTATTCCCTTTCGAGGGCGGAGCTGATGTTGTCTGGTTAGCACCCCTGTGGAGGCCCAACTTTCTCTGAAGATGACTGGTTGTTGCGAAATGAGATCACGCATGGTTCTGTACCATTCTATCCTCCTGAGGGGGTTGATCCTGTTGCTCAAGATCTGATTACCAAGGTAGGGTTATGTTTTCCATGTCAAGTTTAGTCCTGAAGGAAGTCACTCTATAGTGCTTAGAATGGGATCCCTTGGTACGGTTGAGTATTGCACAGATCAAAGAGCATGATTATTTCTCCTCTGTGTGCGTTATACATGATCCTGGCACGTTCTGCTGATGACATGGTCACAGGAATTGGACACGCGTGGCTACCAGGGATGTCACAGGTCTGCATCGATGTTGACCAACTTCCTTCGAGACATAACTTCGGTTTACAGTACCTTACGTGCCTAAACAGATCAAAGATGACGTGGACCTTCGGAACCTACACTGGCACAGGACATCCACTGACAAAGTCATCGCATCCACTCTTTTCGTTTCGAGCGTGGTCTCTGGACACCCACCCTTTCAGATTGTGGACGCGCACAAGGATTGTCCCGTTGTTCGCAAACCTAGCATAGTAGTGAAATCGGTTCAAACATCTCCAAAGTCTGGGCGCGTGCGAATTCCTTCGGACGAACCCACACAGAACACTGTCTCGATGTCTCAAGATATCTTACTCCCCCATCAGACTATAGAACCGATCGGAGTAATCTTATCTCACGAACTACTGGACGACGAGTTTGCGCAGATGTCAGCTAAAGAACGACAGGCATTATTCTGGGAGACCATTGACTGTGATATCCACTCTAGTGCTTCTCCAAGACTCCGTATCCCGCATAAACTCCGCAAGCAAAGATCGAACATTCCTCCTCGGCCAGTTTTCTCCACGATGATCCTTTCTGCCATCAGGCGGCCCGCTAATGTCGGCAAAAAATTACGAAAGGCAACATCCGTACCAACACTCGTACCGCAGGACCAGCATCCGCATTTTCTAGACGGCATTGAGAAGATCGGCAACGGGATTGGGTTCACTTACTGTCAACCTCTGGCTGCTCGGTCCAAGGCATCCATCTGCACGACGACACCACGTACCTGCCATGGGATTTTCTCCGGCAAGTTCCCAGCCCTAGGTCTGCGGCAGATCATGAGAAAAGCCAAGTCGCGTCTTAACCAAGGTTCTGGCAGCCCGATTGTCACGGAAACGGCGGAAGAGCAAGAACGGACGGCTATCATGCGGGAAATCTATGGGAGCGCTTGGAATCTCGGGATGTCGCCTATCTTTTTGTCTTCGCCCACTGAAAGGACCGCGGTGAACTCGCCCGCTTCGGATGCCGGTTTGTGGACTCCGAGTAGTGTCATTTTCAAAGATGCGAACACGAAGGAGATCAAGGCTGGTGATCCCGATGCGACTTTGCGCTTGGTGTCTTCTGGAATTCGGTTGTCTTCGTTTTCGCCGTCGTCTGGCTTGCGGTCGGTGGATTTTCATCCGAGTCGGTTTTGAAAGCGGGGAGTTGTGGGTACAGCTGTGAAGAGGTTGATACCTGTGTTCCTTTTTTTATTTGGTCCTGCGCTTTTACGTTTTGTCCTTCTGTTTCTGTTTCGATGTATAGCGTAGTCAACTCATTTTATTGCGGTACTTTAGCAACTGGATGTTGCCGACTTTAGTACTCATGGCTTCCAACTCGAATCCACTGCCTACCACCTTATATGAAAGCCTTTTGCTAAAGCTCGTCACTGTCCTGGAACTCATTCAAAACCCGGAGGGCACGGCCACACCGCAGGCGAAACAAGCACTCCTTCAGGCTGTTTGTTTGATCTGTTCAAGTCGTCTGCTACTGCGTTTTCTTGACAATGCTTTTATCAGACTAATGACTTCAAAAGTGCCATGAGTCAAGCGAAGGAACTTGCCATCGCCTTGCCAGGTGGTGAACTGTTGACTGGAGACCAGGACGAGGTCATTGACATGCTGCACATGCTGAGGGATCGCAAACGGTGAGTAGCAATTGCACTTTCCCCAGTCTTTGACTTTCAAAGTTTACGGGTCGATGGTGTAGAGAACAACTATTCCAGTTTTCAAAGCGTATCCTGTCGTCTAGTTCGGTCCCCGGCGACACCCAAATGATGGAAGTCGATTCCACGGCGTCGACGCCTAACAATGCATGATTTCAACGACGTTCAGTTACGCCCGGATGCAGCACATCTGTCTCTTGCGGCTAGACGTATCCCCAGGCAATCACATATTGTGCTGTTCTAGTAGCATAATTTTGATCCGGACCAGAACTGGGGACTATATATTGGGCCATGTCTTGTCAGCCGATATTTCTCTCCTTCTTCTTCTTTCCCCCCACTCTACGCCGGCGTATTTTTCTTTTCGCCTCGACGGCGCCATTCTTTCTTCAGGCTGGTCTACCTTGATATTTACATTCGCTCCCCTTGCTCCTCTTTCTTCACGCCCAGAAATGGGAAAGTTTATACGAGTTTCACGCTTTGGTTTGACTTTGGCATTTCTTGTTACCACCTTTGCAAAAGATGTCCATGCGGACAATACAGACGTTACATGGACGAGTCCCGTGGAAGGCGATAAATACGGCCCCGGAGATACCATCATCGGGAAATGGGATGCCGCCAAGGCTGTTGTCTCGCCCTCGCTCAGGCTCTGTACGTCGGTGGACGGTTCCGATTCAAATTCGAGCAGTAATTCAGATGACGGTTGTGGATCCACTGTGTGGCCCACCGTGCAAGAGAGTGCCGGATCGTATTTCATCTCGCTGTCAGTGCGCTGACATGACCATTTGGTGACCGTACTTATATATTATTCGACAGGGCGGTACCAAAAGTGACATCTGAGGAAGAGTTTTTCCTTCAGATGCAAGATGACTTTGGAAAAATGATGTTTTCTCCTGTTTTCACCCTCAGTCGTGAGTACTGCTATCCGATCATCCGACAGCTTGTAGTCTGACAACGACTTTTATAGCGAATAACGGCTCTGCACCCAAAAATGTTGGGGATGCTGCAGACACATCAGGTGCTGCGATGACACCTTCGGGAGCTCCCGGTAGTTCATCGTCTGTGCCCGTCAATTCACCACCACCTCTGGCCAATGCGTCGGCTGTACCGGAGACTGTTCCTGCCACCCCAACTGCCACATCTGACGTCAACACACATCCTATTAATCCATACGTTACCCTAAGTCGCACCCCGCCTCCGGTAGCAGCCTTCGCCGTACCTCTGTCAATAGTTGGCGCCATTCTACTCTTAGCTGGGGGGCTTTCGTTCCGCCATCATCGCAAGTTGGGAGACGAGCGCGCTCGCGATGCAGAAAAACTGGATCTGTCCCGACGGTCGAGTATGAGTACCTTCACGACATCGTCAACACGATACAGTGAGGTCAAACATGCATTAGATGTTCTAGCTATGAATGATACTGGGTACGGACCTACCGTACCCATTTTCCCCGTGGATACCAGGCGAGAGCCGCGACAACCTACCCGGGAAGCTGTTCCAATGTATGCTGCTACTCCGGGGTACACAAGACCGATAGATACGGTAGCCAACCCATTCCCGCCAACCACGAGACTAGCTGCCTACGCTCCTCAGGTGGCAACGCCCTCTCGCGAAGACGATGGTGTGAATGCGACCGCTACCCATTCTGTGATATCGAACTATTTGTTGCCGTCACCCATCCCTCCACCATCTTTTCTTTCTGCACCCCTACCGCTGCATGTTCGGCGTGAGGCGCCGTTGCCCAGACCGAATGTGTACGAAAAACCCCTTCCACGCAATCCGGGCTGTGCTGAGGGCAGGGATATCTACGATGTGGTTGCCCAAGCTGTCGGTCGACGTATCGCTTAGGGCGAAGTCCAATGTCTCGCGGTGGATATGTATGATGAAGCTGCGTATTGAAAAGAGATTTGCTTCTGTATTCATAGTTTTCAGAAGAATATTATATACTAGGATCAAGGGATGTTTCTCCGACTGTTCCTGGACCAAGTGAGGAAGAATAAAGGTCAGGGATCACGCCAACGAGGTAGAAAAAACGAAGACGTCCAGCTTGTCCAACTGATGACAGGAAGGTCGTTGCTGTCTGCGAGATCTTCTTGGGTCTGACGGAGGCGTTTGAGTTGCATGGTAAGTTGACACTTCGTTGTCGGGGAACACCTGTTTGGGTAAGGTTTTATATGAAAAGAACTGAGGCAATTACCTTGAGGTGACTAGCCAACCCAACCTTCTGGCACGCCCAGATAAACCACTTGGTAGGATCATACTACCATTTAAGGGCATTACGGTAGTCCATGGGGAACTGGTGGTGGAAATTGTGGTATCCCTCGCCGATGGTGACGAGTGCTGTGATAAGGTGGTGTGCTTGTCATCGAAGGGTCTCGCCGAGCCAATGAGCCAACGAATTGACGCTCTGAGAATGTGGACTAAAATAGAAAATGTTTAACCAAGGATCAAACACAAGGTGCATAACACAATATTTTCAGACAAGATATCTTGAACATATTTGAAAATTACTCTA
>QLPF01001776.1:0-10191 GCA_003314045.1 Hygrophorus pudorinus
AAGGAGTTTCATTATATGCGGCATCATATGCTGCATGTATCATAGTGATTACTCGCTCTGATGTCGTGTTAACGACAGATGTGATTGGCTTAGCACCGCGGTTGAGCCTGTGTGTGCTTATACCAGCAATGGTATCTAACCTATTGGTATCAAAGGTCACCAATGACTTACAAGGTCCTTGACTTCGTGGAAACTCTGCATTGGAGTTGTTTTGCAATACCCTATTATGGGGAATATGAGCGCTGCTTGCGCTCATGGACACGGGTATGTTGTGTCCGGTTATTAATTTAGACGGTTGAAGCATCAACAGTTTCTGCTGTGAGACTTTTCACCTATGTGTGGTAGTTTCAGCCGTAGGCTGTTTATTGGCCATGGCCTTTTCATCATAGATGGCTTGTCGAGCCATCTTGTTTATCCGACTATTGTTATCTTCAACAGATTCTTCCCCTTGTCGACAGGTTTGCTGGTCTAATTGACCAGTCATTATTGATTCTCGCTTTGCAAACACCTCACGTTCTACGTGTAAAGCTGAAATAGCTTCCTGTTGTAGTTTGTTCATATTGGCTACTGGCCTATATGATATTCTATTGCTGGAATTGATCTCAGGCTGCTTAACAGTCATAGTGGGTATTTCCTGTGGACTAGCAGGTTGAGACGCATAGGAGGTATGCGTGGATTCCCTGTAGTTGAAGGGCTTGCATCTGGGCCGATTGGCACCACAGTGGTTACAGTTGTTTCAGCTGGTTTAGCTGGTGAGGCTTGCTGCTCGATGCCCTTCTAAGGTGTATTCATTGTTATGATCAGATCTTATCTGATGTATCTCAGTTAAATAACTGTCGTAATGAGCCTCCATACGGTCATCTAGAGCTTCCAGCTCTTCTATACACACCTGTAGCGTGGATTTTCCTTTCTTTCTTGCAGCTCTGTGTTGTTCCATATCCGTATGGACTCTCAATTCTAAATGGTCGAGCCGTATACTCGTTCGGGTTTTAACTGGAATGTCTTTCGGGTCTATTCGACCTTCAGTCTGATTGACAACCATGCTGGTTGATGATCTACCACCTATTGAAGGTGTTTTCCTACGCGTGGGCGAACTATATGCCAACGGCATATTAGGTGCTCTCGCGTTTTCTGAATTTCGTGACCGGGGAGCCGGTGTTCGTCTATTCACTGGGGATTCCCAGTGGTTTGTAGGATAGTCATAACTGACATCACCATATTCTGCCGCATCACTGTGGGTAATAGGGTTGGTAGCCCTGTGAGCCGATTCCGAAACTTGCGAGGCTCTATAAGCGGAGTCTCGCTGGAGGGGAGTATATTTGGTAACAGGGTGGTCTACATCCCGTAATTGGGATGGACTTTCCTGTTGGGATGATCTATGGGACCGGCTGGACATCCGGGTTGTCAAATTCACTTATCGACGGGATTCGTCTATGAATGCACTAGATCATGTGCGTTCTGAATCGTATTACTACGACATGTGTTGCGATTGCGATTGCATGCTGATATGAACTAACGTTCGATTTCGTAGTGTACGGCGAGAGCTATACTGAAGCCATTCAGGCTTTTTCGTGTCTGTTCGATAAGGCCCTTTAGGGTGCCTAATAGGACTTTTTTATAGTCAAGGTATCTAACCACGAGCGGCTTATGACTACGTAGTATAACCAATGTATCTAACCTCGTGAAAGGCTTATGGCTATTACAGTCAATTCAGAACCGTTTTAAGGGTTGTTTGGCTGTGAAAAAAAGTATAAACTTGTGTAGGGCTAATTAAAGCCCTAGTACAAGTGGATTGAATGTTATAAAGACTGTAATGCTCACTATGCACGATTCACAGGTCCAAATCAATATATTTGGGTAATGAATGTTATGCGGTTATATGAGTGTTGTAGTGGTTATAGTTATAATGAGTGTGCGACGTGGACAGCGTACTATACAGTTGTTTGTATGTGTGTACATTGTGGCACATGGTCTGTGGTAAATAATGATAATAAAATAATAAACAAAAGGATAAGGAAATTAATGAAAGTAACAAGGAATCATAGATTCCTTACATCTGAACAGGCTGTCACCATGCTGTGCATTGTGGATTGTTCCGGGATTCACCATCTGCCAGTCAGATGGTGTAGGTGTCCTGGCCATACTTCTGACGAGAGTCAACTATTCTCCATGGGCCTCTTTCCAGCCAGCTTTAAATGGATTAAAACTGCATTCACATTCCAAGTGCTGGACGACTTCCGTATTGCTAATCTGGAATGCAAAACCGTGGCTTTCAATTTCTACCGGAAGCTGAGAAGAATCACCTCCAATGCCTTTCCGGATTCCATCAAGGTATGTGTTCAACATCATGTTTCGGTCCAGATGTCTTGGTTATACAAATATCCGGGTTCAGGATTGATATCAGGAGCTCATGAGAGTTTCCCAACAATGGAGAGACCTGAAGTATCAGAAATGGCATGGTTTCGGTCATGAGAGTGCCAAAGAGACTGACGGGGCTCTGGCACTGTTCTGCCTGACATGTCCTCAACCTGGCATAAATATCCCCGATAACTGGCAGGACGACAAAAATACATGGCTGTACAGTAGAACAACAACACTCAATGGTAACTTCAAAATGAACAAGTTGAAGAGCAAAAATCCTCATGATGATGTCTTCCTCTTGGACCGAATGGCCTTTCTGGTCGGACGGCAAAGATATCATGCCCACTTAAAAACAGCAAAGGAAATCAAGGAGAAATCGAGTTGCAATCAACACCGAGCGGTCAAAGACGGTAACCTGAACCGACAAAACCTAGAGTCTACCGGCATTGGCGCATCGGCATGCGCTTGGCATGGTTGTTGGGTCCCTCACAGTGTCGTAGACTTCCAGAAGGGTGAGAGGTAAATATCGGCTCACTGTTGTAATGCCGAGGCACGATTCATTGCTCACAACCTGTTCGGTAGGCAAATGAACATGAACTATAGTCTTTGCCAGACCTTCGCCCGGCTCAGTGGGATAAAGACAGTGATCGTGCTGTATGACATTATGTGTCAGTATTGGATAAATCTTGGCAAGAGGGTAAGACAGAGCCCATATCTCGACATGGACAGGGATCTTGTGATGCACAAAGGAATCGGCCTGTTTCATGTGCACGGACATAAAGATGCATGCATGCCAATGTTTGCACCAAACTACATACCGGGTGCGGGCTGAGTGGATGGCGAGATATTGGAAACACTCTGGGCACTGCTGAATAAAGTGGCGAGCAGTACGAGGGCAATGACAAGAGCGCATCGGCAGGAGACATTGGATGATCATATGAACGACTCGAACTGGAAGAAATTGATGGGCATCGGTAGGGCATATCACCCTCAGTCCCGAGAACAATCACTGAGTATCACTGCAGTGCTGGCATTGTGCCGAAAATATCCAAAGGCACAGGACCACCTCATTGAATGTCGTGATGCATTCCTGGCGTTAAATGTGACTACTGACCGACAGCTATCCAAGGCCTGGGGAGAACAGGAGAAGAAGGCTCAAGCCAACAGACTTTCACAGCCGGATTCCATGCTTATTTTCGATGTTCAGCTCGAAAAAGGTCATTTGCATTGCTATCATTTTCGAGATATATTTACCGATGCACTCATAGCACTGACAAAGGCTGAAATTCGTGTGTCTTTGATGGAGGAAGAGTTGCAGAGCGGTGGGTCGACTGGACTCGTGGCCTGGGTGGCAGGAGGTTTGAAGATCAAAGAATCTCAGTGAGATAAAATACCATGTGTTGTCTCATCCTGGTTCACCTCATATATGTCCCAGATTACACCTCAAAGCCCTTGTTCAGTCTTTGGGAAGATGGCTGACTGTGAGTCAGAACATTGAGATCAACAAATGTCGGGACAGATTGCAGCCTAGGATTAATGCTTGGAACAAGCAAGCAGAGCAATACTTACACACATTCAACTTGGACAATGGACTGGAACTGCAGGACCTCTTGGAACAGGACACTGAGGCCGCCGGGAAACAGAATGCCAACCACGGCAACTATGCCGAGGAAGCTTCAGCACTTGACACCGACGACGAGCCTAATCCCAACCCGACCTCTGAGGCGACCAATCTCATGTCTGCACAAGATCTACTGTTAGCTGAACACAGCAGGCTATATTTCCCATCATGCTTCTCTTTGGAACACTTTCCACAGAGGCTATAACCCATGCCTCTTATTTGTCAGGCATCTCAATCATGCCTGTCCCCATGGATCTTCAAAGAGCTGTCCAGTCTTGCCACGTAATTGTCTTACAATTTTCCTGCCGAAAAGACACCAGTATTAACACCTTTTCACTTGTAATCCTTGGTCGTCACCAAAGTGGTTGGCATGAAGGGCAAGCCCAGATGGCTGCTTGGTCATATACTGATCATTGGCTGCCGTCGAAGACATTTGATGACCTTGCCACCTGGCACAAGGTCATCGGCTGGTTCTTGTTGGCACCCCATCTGACCGATGATCGGGAGGCAACCATGAGTCATGCGACTGTCGAGCTGTGAACATTGGGGATGGGGCTCATCATCCATGAATTGGTCAGGATATACCAGGTTCGGGACAACAAGGACATGGATGACTCGGTCCGGCTGATGGTCCTGCATGACTGGGTCATGGTGCAGGATGAAAAGGCGAAGCCAATATTCAAGAGGACGATAGAGTTACTCAGGTCCGAATATACCAAGGAGCACATGGACATTGACGATGGGCCCCAGCCATTATTGGATGCCATGGTACCCCCAGGTCGGTATATGACACTGATGATCACTGACCCGACAGCTGAGGACCACGGCTCGGCCTCTCAGGGTCCATGGACACATCCAGATCATGAGAGGGTGAATACAAGATCCATGACACGAGAGCATGGTGTGGGCAAGTCTTGGCATGGGGTGAAGCGAAAAATGGACACCAACACAGTGCTCCCAGTCATTGCCGAGGCTGCTGAAATAGCAACATGGGCACCGAAACGCTTAAAATGGGCATAGTCTTGTTTTCAGTACTTCCCATGTCCTTAGTGTAGCTGCAATGCCTTTGGCATCTGTTTCTGTACATAAGTCACAAAATGACACCAACTCTTGATGCATCAGTCAGTGCAGGACCTGCTGTTCCTCTTAATTGTTGACTTTATCACAGGTAGAAGACAAAGCAGGAACCCATTCATTGCATTTCTAACATACAAGGTATATAAAGCAACCAAACAGAAGATGACAAACTAAATGTACAGCACAAATGATAATCTAACCTAAATGTCTGTGACCTGAAGGCCCCAACCCGACTACTCTTTGATCCCATCTTCCATTGGCACATCCCCTGTAGTCTTAACATCGTCTTTGACGTTTCCTTCCTCCTCGATCTCCATCTCACCAATGTTGACATTGTTGTTGACATTGATCTGATCGGGGGTGTCTACTGTGGACATCAGCTCAGCATCTACAACCGAGATCAGTTCGGTGTTTGGAGCGGGAGTCAGGACGTCACTGGGTGAAAACACCTCCCTTGATGCTGCGTTGGCATTTGCAGTTATGCCGGTCTGCCATGTTGGTGGTGGGATGGGAATTGGAGTTGGTGACGCTCGGATGATGGTGGGAGAGGACGTCGGAGCACAATGCACAACTGGCCAAGTTGCTACCTTTGACTCAGGCATGTACTTTGACGGAGTCGGTGCCGATGGCGGCATGGTGTTGCCTTGCATCAGCGTGGAGGGGTCCCCGTGCCTGAAGTTGGTCACCTCAGCTGCAAGCTGTGGGGTGGCCTGATGTTGGGAGGGCCCCGCCACCACCTTGTCGTTGATCCTGGGAGCGGTCCCCACTCCACCTTCACCCACTCTGTCTGTGCCTGCTGACATGCCATCCCTTGGTGGTGTCCCGAACCCGAATCCTTCCTCCATCACCTTCGGCTCCTCGATGCTTTCTTGCCCCTCACCATTCCCTGCAGCCAGGACATAGAGACGCAGGCTCTCATATGCCCACTGTGTCACCGACTGTTGTGCCTCCAGGTATTGAATCCTGGCCAGGAGAGATGGGATCAACAGGTTGATGTCGGGGTAGTGAGAGTACTCGGTGAACGAGTTCACTGGCCTCATCTCAACACAGAATTCTGTGGTCATCACATGTGAGTAAAAACTATCAGGGAAGAACCTTTCACTTACCTGATGTGTCTTCCCTGTTGCCTACACTCTTGGCCTTTGCCTTGGACTTGGCCTTGGAGGGTCCAGGCGTCGCAACCTTCGGCACCCGACCAGACTGACATTTGGGTGCCGGCGTCTTCGGTACCTTGCCTGCCTTTGCTGTCTGTTTCTTTGTGGCGACAGGTTGGCTTCTGGATGTCATCAGCTTGGCCTTGGATCAACGACTGGTAATGGGGGAGGGGGGAGTATTGACGGTGGTGACAGCGGTATCATTGATGTCAGTCTGTGTTTGCACCGGGGTGGTGGGCCTGATGCTGCACCGGGTTGCTGCTGTGGTCTTCAGGCAACGCACAAAGAGTGGGCGCTTGACCTTGCTCTTGTTGCACGCCCTGCATGCCTGCCCTGGGACAACAACGATGCACCCCACCCCCTGTTGTGTGCAGCAGGGGCAGGGGCCTGAAGGGATGTCATCATTCACTGCTTCCTGCTCGACGGTTGGTGACCTTTCGGTCCTGGGCTTCTTCACCGGCCTCTCCGTCTCTTCTTCAACCTCTTCCTCCATTGGCCTTTTCCCTTTTCCTCTCTTCGCAACCTGTCCCTTTGACCCCTCTGCATCTTTCTGTGCCGTCCCTGTCATCTCCTTCGGCTCTTTTGGTGGCTTCAAGACTGGCATTGTCTCGGTCTCTTCCTTGGTCGTCTGCTCGTCAACGCCCACCACCTCCCTCTGCTTCCCTTTGGCCTTCTCTGACATCTTCATGACGACGTCCTTGTCGTCCCTCTTGTCTTTCTCTGTCTGCACCTTCTCCTCTTCCTTCTTCTCTTTGACTTCCACCCCCTCTGAGTCTGGCCTGGCTTGAGGGGTGTTGGGCTTCCTCTCCTCCATCTTCACGGTGAGCGCGGCCATCGATGTGTCATGGCTGTCCTCGGTGGCTGAGGCAGGTGGAGTGGAGGCTGTGCTGCCTTTCAGCCACTTGTCGCCGCCTGCGTCAAAAACCGGCATTTGTGATTGGGCCTGGTAATGTGCGCCAGTCACTATCCTGGGATCGCCCCGGGAAACGGAGGCGAAGTCCATCAGTTTGTTGTCCTCGCGCACCTGGACCAGGGCCGTGCGCACGCTGAGGACAATCCTCGGTATATACAAATTGTGTTTGTGGTGTACGGACATGTCCTTGATGAGGCCCCGGACATGTTTCTACAATTGACATCAGAAGAAATGCCATATTCATAACATTTCCGACTCACGAATTCAATCCTCAACATATTTTTCAGCTCCTGCTGCTCGTCTTCTCCCGCCTTTTGCCCACTGGTGACCAGCCTCATCCATCAGTGTGCATACTTGTATAGACGCTGTTGGTTGCCTTCTATGTGGAGCGTTGGGCAATTCGGGTGTCCTGTGATACGTGAGCAGGCCATGTAGACTGTAGTGAGCGGTGAGGAGTGAGTGGTGAGGAGTGAGTGGTGAGGAGTGAGTGGTGAGTGAGTGGCAGTGCCGAGAAAGGAACAATTACCTGAGAAAAAATAAAAGTCAACATCGAATCACATGACCGCTTCCACATTTTATCTACCAGGACTCGTCATTGCCTTTTACTGCTACCAAAACCCTTGACGCAATACAAGTCCCACAATCAACCTCAGCCTGTAAGTCTCTCTTTCTGTTGCCCAGTTCATGCTGATGCCCAATGTCCGCAGAAAGCATTGCTTCCACCTCAAAACGAGTCCACTTCCTTTTGGATGACTCAGACTCAAAACGGACTAACATATTGTCACTGGCTGCAGCCGATGTGCAATCATTATGTGAGTGCCATTAAAGTGTCATCATCGTAGCCATTCAAAATATAAACCTTCCAGATTCAGCACACGATTTTGCGTGGGCCGATCCTCGTCCCGCTAATGCCATGGTCATCGATGTAGATGCTGAAGATGATGACAATTTCGGTTTTGGTGACCCAGCTGGTGCATCATGTGTTCACGTTATGGATGAATCAGTGCTTACATCTGTCTCAGCTGCTCAGACCATCAATGATGAAGATGAAGATGATTTCGGTTTTGGCAAACCGTTGCAACCGCCAGGTGAGTTTTTCATGTTAGGGGCAGAAAGTGTTCTTACATTCCTCTCAGGTACTCCTGGAAGCAATGACATTGACATGATGCTGGATGAAGACGACAACGACTTGTCGTTGTGGCTGCCTGTCAGTGGTCTGGCCCTGCCCAACAATAAAGAGGCCAATGACAATGACAATGACGACGACATGTCGTTGGAACCCCCAATAACTTGTTGGGACACTGTTCGGGATGTCGATGCCGAATATGAAGAGGACGATGACGATGATGACGACTTGTCGTTGGAACCCCCGTTAAGTCATCGGGGCCCTGACCTCCAGGATCCCCCACCAGGGCCAGGCATACACCCCTTCCATAACCTCCACCACTCGTTCGGGATGTCAATGCCGAATATCTGGCCGAGACAGCTTTGCTGCAGGTGTCAGACGCCTACTACTGTCATGACGTGACTTTTACCCCTATCTAGTTTCCTTTTTCGAACATTCTTTCGTCCTATTTCGGACATTTACACAACCTTTAAACAATTGCCACATGGACATTCCCACCCATTCTTTAATTATATCTTCTTTGATCACAAGGCACAACAACTGCATTCCGCTCCGGACTTGGCCTGCCACATGGTTGCTCCACCAATCTATTTCCATCCACCACCGATCGCATTTCGTCCTAATCTCTATTTGGATTAATGAGCACAAGGCACACCATTCCTAAACACGCTTCTGGATTCTGGACCCACAAATGATCGATCAGACTTCTATCGATCGATTACCAGATAAACTCGACAGCCGCCAATCATTGTTTCGGTCCATAGCCTTTCCCATAGCCTTTTGATCGTAAGGCTATCCCACTATCTTGGTTCATAAACATGCACCGACCTCATGCCTGATGATCACCCTTTTATAGTATATCTCTTTCTTCACATTTCCTTTCTCTCTTGTGCTATGCACATTATCCCCTGATGATTGCCTGCAAGCCTAGCGCATCCAATTTACGTCCCAATGTAGTAATACACATCCACCTGTACCATTTAGTATATATATTGAAATAAACGAGTAACAGACTTTCCAGTCTGTTATCTCAGGATTACCACCAATAATCTTTGTGGCATCTAAGTCATAGCATTCTGGCGACCTCCCCTCTCTCCCTCTTCACCTCTAACCATTTCGCATCACTCTCTGGTCTTGTATCTTCATAGGAAGGCCAGTACTTAATTGTATTTGGTGTCACCCTGACAACTACATTCAAACTGCCTTGCTCATGCAAGACATGGATCGGTCCCAGTGAATTCTATGGGTCCAACAGCAGGTGATGCAGCAAATCGACAATCTGATCAGGAGGTGCAGAGAGGTGGAGGAAAAGAAGGAGAAGCATAAGGGCCCACGTACCAGATACATATAGAGATGTAGCATTATAATTTTATAACATCACAACCTGATTCCCCCAAAACCTGAGTCTAGCAGATTAAGTGGATGCTGATGCATAGTCAGAAAACTGTGGTTGCAACCGAGCCGAGTAACATGTTCAGGGGATGATTTATGTGAGGACCTTGTGTGGGGAAGATAGTGACGACGATAGCAGCTCAGGTTAAGAGACAGTGGGGTTAGACCTGCTCAGCCAGCTTCATCGATCAATACATACTGAGGCTGAAGCATTGATATCAGCAGATGCATCTCCAACAGAAACGGACCGATCAGCTGACCCATCTCCCAGGAGAACATTAAACTCTAATGTAAAAATGATTCATCCGACAACCCATCTGCAGGGAGATACTTTAATCTCAGGTGTTTTATTTCTGATGGGAAAATGGGTTTTCGGCCAACTCATCTTATACATTATCAACCTATTCATCACCCTCAATGTCAGCCAATCAATGTCTAATAAGACAGTGACACATCGGCTGATCCATCTTCAACAACAAACGGAAATATCAGCCCACCTATTGGAATGAATCTGTGGGCATGTTAGTAGAGTGTGTGGACACCGATG
>QLPF01001779.1:1764-14648 GCA_003314045.1 Hygrophorus pudorinus
CCTTGTTCTTCAACAGAGTGCAGGGTGTTCGTTTTCACCCACCCGGCCCCACCTACCACGTATCCCACCCCATGCCCTTCAACCACACCACCACTATCCTGCCTCATCACCCACATCCACACCCACTGTCTTGCATCGAACACAAGATGGCCACATTGTCCCTGTCACCCACCACACCACCCCATCCCTCAACACCTACCCGGCCTCATCACCCACACCCACACCCACACCTGCCGTCTCGCTTCAAACACGAGACGGCCACATTGTCCTCGTCACCTACCACACCACCGCGCCCCTCATCCCCCACCCTAGCCTCGTCACCCACCCCCGTCTCATCACCCACCCCAATATCCACCGTCTTGCTTCAAACGCGAGACGGTGTTGACCCCCTCTGCTCATCAAACGAGCACAAGGGGTGTATGTATATTTTATGTAGATAAATTATATAGAATATATTATGTATGTTATGTGTGATACCCGCGGGTACCTGCCCACGGGTACGGGTACGGGTGTACCCTGGGTCGAAATGGCCATACCCGTGACTGTACCCAGACCCTTGGTGGTGGGTACGGGTTTTGACGGGTACAGGTACAGGTATAGCCAAAAGTACCCAGGGGTTACCCGTGTCCTTCACTAGGTGCGGGGCAGTGGGGTGGTGGTGTGTCGTCACTGGTCGCATTGCCATTGTTATTGTGGTGGTGGTGCCGACATCATGGCTGTGGTTGCGGTCGCCGCTGTGGTGGTGATGTGGGGTGGTGGTGGTGGTGCTGTGGTGGTGCTGTGGTGGTGCTGTGGTGGTGGTGTTGGGGGTGGTGGTGGTGCTGCTGCTGCTGTGGTAGTGGTAGTGGTTGCCGCCGCCACCGTGGTTGTGGTCACTGCTGCAGTGGTGGTGCTGGTGGTGGTACTGGTGCTGGTGCTGGAGGGGGTGGAGATACGTAAATGATACATTAAAAAAAGAGGATGGGGGGGGACATACCTGTCCACTGTTGTGCCTGTCATCATTGTTCTCCTCATTGTCCCCATTGTTGTCACCCCACCTGTCATTGTGGTGGTGGTGATGGTGGTGTTGGTGTTGGTGCTGCTGCCGTTGTCATTGTGGTGGTGGTGGTGGTGGTGGTGCCGATCTGTTGCTGTTGTGATGTTGTTGGTGGTGTTGTGGTGGTGTTGGTGTTGGTGGGGCCACTGCCATTGCTGTTGTGGTGGTGCTGGTGCTGGTGTGCCTGGGTGAGGGAATGCAAAAAAAGAAAAAAAAAAGGGGGGGGGGACATACCCTTGCCCGCCATCCTCTGTCACCCTGCTGTCACCCCTACCATCCTCGTCACCCCGCCCGCCATTTCCGCCTGTATTCTTGTTGTTGTGGCCGTCATTGTTCCTGTTGTTGCGTGTAGTGTATGTCATGGGTACAGGTATACCTGCGGGTTTTTCTGCAGGTACAGCCACGGGTACGGGTATGGGTGCAGACATTGTACCCACAAAAAGATAGACCCCTAGAAATATACCCATGGGCCATGTTTTTTAATTGTTCAGATATATGTGTAAATATTTTCTAGTACTAATATTACTTTCTACAAGTGATTTTCGGCCATCCAAAGTAGTGAACTGCACGGGTAACCCCCAGGTGCTTTCAGCTGTACCCGGACCCGCACCAGCATGTACCCGTACCTGTCGCAGCGGGTACAGCTAAAAGCCCAGGTACAAGATTTTGTACCCTGGTCACCCGTGTACCCGTACCCGTCGCAGGTGACCTGTGGGTCTCTCACTTAGCTGACTACTGGTAGTATGTGTATCATAATATATATTATATGTTTGGCGGGCAGCGTAGGGCTGCCCGCCCACTGTCGTGTATGGTACATGTTAGGGGTGGCTGCAAACAAACATGTCAACTTGCATTTGCATGCGAGACAATGATGGTGATGGGTGGGCGTGTAGTGACATTGCGGGTGGTGGGGACACATTATGCATCGTTTTGTGGGGTTGTGGGTGCCGGGGACATGTCATGCATCGTGTGTGATGTTGTGGGTGCCGGGAACATGTGATGTGTTGAGGGGAGGTGTGTCATGACGTGACTTTTACCCCTATCTAGTTTCCTTTTTCGAACATTCTTTCGTCCTATTTCGGACATTTACACAACCTTTAAACAATTGCCACATGAACATTCCCACCAATTCTTTTATTATATCTTCTTTGATCACAAGGCACAACAACTGCATTCCGCTCCGGACTCGGCCTGCCACATGGGAACTCCACCAATCTATTTCCATCCACAACCGATCGGGTTTTGTTCTAATCCCCATTTGGACTAATGATGACAAGGCACACCATTCCCAACTCGCTTCCGGATTCTGGACCCACAAACGATCGATCACACTTCTATCGATTGATCACCAGATAAACCTGACAGCCGCCAATCATTATTTCGGTCCATAGCCTTGCCCATAGCCTTGCCCATAGCCTTTTGATCGCAAGGCTATCCCGCTATCCCGGTCCACAAACATGCACCAACCTCATGCCCGATGATCACCTTTATTTAGTATATTCCTTTCTTCACATTTCCTTTCTCTCTTGTGCTATGCACATTATCACCTGATGATTGCCTGCAAGCACAGCACATCCGATTCACGTCCGAATGTAGTAGTACACAGCCACTGTACCATTAGTGTATATATTGCAATAAACGAGTAACAGACTCTCCAGTCTGTTATCTCAGGATTACCACCAATAATCTTCGTGGCATCTATAGCTTTCTGGTGACCTCTCTCCTCTCTCTTCCCTCTTATCCTCCTCCTCTAACCTTTCGCTTCATCCTCTGATCTTGTATCTGTACAGGATAACCGGTACTTTGTTGTATTTGGTGTCGCCCTGACAAGGTGGCAGATCAGGATGGGAGTTGAATGCAATACTCTCGTGTTCAACTCCTATAACAGGTCTACAGATTTGTCATTTATCATTTGTAGTTGTTTACAAGACAATCTATATATTACTCACCTTTTTGTGCCCGCGGTTATCGCTGTCTCGAGCGATGGGTGGTAGTGAGTAGTGGCGGCTGAGAAATGTGGAACAGTGAGCAGAATATTCGACACACCTGCAAGTTGAACAAAATGCAAAAAATTGTTACCCCCTTAGAACTCTAGCCTGACTATAATAACATTATATATACCAGTAAATAATATTATTGGTGACCCATCACACATTTTAGGTGATGGCAGGTACAGCTCCCGGGTCCAGGTATAAGTCCGGGTAGAAATTTTACTACTCTTACCCGTACCCGCGTGAAATACCTGCCCAATACCTGCAGGTATTCTTGTACCCCTGCAATACACTAATCCAAAGTAGGTTTTGTATTTTGTTCAAGCCACGGGTATGTGATTGTTGCGCACACTCAGCCTCAGCCACTGAGTTCAAACTCAGCCACCCACCTCAAGACACCACCAACTGCTCGAGAAAGCGGTAACCTCAGGCAAACAAAGTAAGCAAATATTTATCTACATATTTATTGAATGTACTGTATATATATATAGGTACATTTCATGGTTAAACACGAGACAATGCGTCTGATGCAGCATCCACCACCACCACCACCAACAACGCTGTGCAAATGCACACACACAAACGTCGGCACCGGCACCTACACGACCCTGCTGTCTCGCATCAAACGCAAGACGGCCACATCATTTCTCGTTCCACCACACCACCACCATTGCACCTCATCATCCACACCCACACTGGCCATCTCGCATCAAATGCGAGACAGCCATGTCATCCCTGTCACCCACCACACCACCCTGTCCCTCCTCACCCACCCTGGCCTTGTCACCCACCTCTACCACATCACCTGGCCGTCTCACTTCAAACATGAGACGATCTACCACCACCACCCATCCACCCCTCTGCTCCTCAAACAAGCATGAGGGGATCTTGTTGACCAATCCCGGCCACACCCAGTTCCATTCACCCCTCCGCTCATCAAACAAGCGCGAGGGGTATTTCATTTGTATATCAAATTCATTCATATTAAACATAGGGCCCCTCCGCTCCTCAATCGAGTGCAAGGGTTAAGTTTTATTTAAGCAAGGTAAAATAAAGTAGAATTACACTATAAAAGTGACATACCCGCCCACAGGTACAGGTATACCCAGGGGTACAATTGGCTGTACCCACAACCATACCCAGACCCTCACTGGGGGTACAGGTATTCGGCAGGTACGGGTACGGGTACAGCCGAAAATACCCCTGGGTTACCCATGCAATACCCTAGTTGTGTGTGGTGGTGATCGTGGTCATGGTGGCAGTGGTGGTGGTTGTGGCCGCAGGTGGTGGTTGTGGTTGCGGTCACGGTTGTGGCTGCTTGTGGCTGTTTCCGGTTTGTTTGGGTGACGGGGCCCTGCCGAGCCTTGTCAGTACTTATTTTCTGATTTTGGATACCATATTAGCACATATGGCTCAGCAGTTAAGCATGGACTTTAATGTAACTGTTATTGGTACCGCAACAGGTTGCATGTTTGAATCTGAGAAAAAAATATATTTTTTCTCCTTTTTAAATTAAATGTGGAGTCCATGAGGAGTCCACAGAGACTCCATGGGGTGCCTCCTCACAGACTCCACATGGAGTCCCCATGGAGTCCCCATGGAGTCCTCATAGAGTCCTCATAGAGTCCCCATGGACTCCATGCAAACATGTGGAAGACTGTGAAGTGCTCCTATCTTCCAGCCTTTCACTTTTTACTATATATTTTTTTGTTCAAACTATTCCCCCTTTGGTTATCTCACCACAAGTCCCTTCTGTTGAAGCTACCATGAGATATATATCTCTACCTCCCTACCCACCTAACCATAACCTAAGTGTCATTGAATTGGGAAAATAAATTGGTCATGCACAGCCACCAAATTCAGCAACTTGATCAAATTTTCCCTGTTTAATACCTTGACAACAGACTTTACCAAACTTAGGGCTTCTTGTGGCCTCAAATCGGCTGTTTTAAGGTATTTTAAGGAAAATTTGACTTACAGTCATTTGCATGTCAAACTGCCAACATGTTTTGGTGAAATTGTTTGGCTGGACACAATAATGTGACTATTGGTCACTATATCTGCTGAAGTATGCTTCTTCCAGCTAGATTGTGATGGATAGTTACACTATTGAGTCTGGCCAGGTGAATTTCATCAAAACCTGTTGGCAGTTTGACATGCAAATGACTGTAAATTCAGTACATGGCAGACCATGGTGGATATAAGTTGTTAGCATATGTATTAGCA
This sequence comes from Hygrophorus pudorinus, assembly GCA_003314045.1. Classification (NCBI taxonomy): domain Eukaryota; kingdom Fungi; phylum Basidiomycota; class Agaricomycetes; order Agaricales; family Hygrophoraceae; genus Hygrophorus; species Hygrophorus pudorinus. Next base: position 7,018 of record QLPF01001779.1, read on the forward strand.
ATCCTTTGACATATTTAGAATATTTTAATTAATATGCAATGCTTACAAATATTTCTGCATATGTAAAATATGTCAATATATTTGCATATCAAAACTATTTATGTAAGATAGTTGTGCTCTGATCTGACATTACCTGCCAGAAATGGATATGCAGAACACAACTATCTTATGTCAATAGTTGACATGCAAATGTATTGACATATTTTACATATGTGAAAACATTTATAAGCATCACATATTAATTAAAATATTCTAAATATGTCAAAGGAGGTGTGTGCACCACCTTTCTTCCTGCCACCTTGAGAGTAAATGAGAAGTACTAAAAGAATTTGTTGTCAAAAAAAACAGGCAAAGGTTGCAATAGGCACGGTAAATACCTTGTCCAACATAGAGGCAGCCATTGATAACCATAAATCCATATCTACTGGACTCAAGTATCCGGTGCTTTGGCTGGTGCTCGGTTGGGATACCAACCAGTGAATCTGCAAGTTTATTGAACCTTGGCACAAGGGGTCTGGAACAATAGATCCTGAGACACTAGGCAGGAGCAGGGGAGGGGTCCCCAACCCTTAACAAGAAAAGTTGGGTCAGTTTTTTTTTCATATTTTATGGCTTTGCCTCATGTTATGGGCAATTTTATTTTATTTTCCAAAAAATTTGAGCCTCTGAGTCCACAAAGGTGAGCTATATGGAATATTCCAAAGATGAAGGTGGGTGGAGATAAACAAATCTAATATAATATAACTCTCTGGGTGACAAAGCAAGTGGCAAATGTCTAATTAACTTCTAAGGCTACCTGTATATAGGTACAGCCAGATTACAGCCATCAACCATATTGAAGAAAGGTTTGGCAAGTTCAGGTACAAGCTACTGAGGAGGAAAAGTAAATGTGTTGAAATTAGCATGGAGATATGATGTGAAAGGCCATTCATTTGGAGGGGTTGATGAATGAAATTGAGGAATGTGAGGAACTCGGAGGTCAGGCATTGGGTGATGACTTGAAAGTGCCAGTTGTGTGGCAGGTATTGGATGTGACAGTGGAGTGTTTTCATCATTAATCCAGTGTCATTGACTAGGAGATGGCTGATCTGGTTTGTGTGTTGACCATCATTGTCTGATGGGGCCAGCTGCTTTTGACTGCGAGATTGACCAAAGAGGCCTGCAAAGCAGCCTGAGGTGTGCCAAGTTGGTGCTGACTGCTTGTAGATGAGGAGTCCGAAATTGTCACAATGATGATAATACCTGTTCTTCCAAACACCAATTCATATATTATTACCACTTCCTCATAACTTTTCGAGCTAAAAAATATGTCAGTAGAGTCTATCATGTGTGTGTATCATGGTCAACCAATAATCTCATGAATGGTGCGCCTGATCTTTGGGATCTGGCCAGTTTATGTTTGTTGTACATCTTACATTTTCACTATTCCCTCCTCAGTTTCAACTGACGAGAAGTGAAGCGACTTCCATCTTGGGTATGTGTTTAGATAATACAGGTTGATATTTTGTTTGTTTATTTGTCTGGGAGCTCATGTACTGTCATTACACTGTATGCCCGCTCTCAGCCTCGCCCAAAAACACTTCTACTACAAGTATATCAGTTGTTATCAGGTTATGAGCCCTGCGAGCAACTGTCTAAATGGATCTTCATCCGAAGCCTTCAGATTTCCGAAACTAAAAGGTGTCAATTACTCATCGTGGTCAGAGCAAATGCAGGCTGCACTCCAAGCCAAATACTCATGGTTGGTTGTCAAAGGATCCAAGCCTTGCCTGCCGGAACCACCAAAAACTCAGCCTACTACACAGACGCTGTCAGAATACAAAGCCGAAAAGAAGGAATACCTAGACTGGTTGTTGCAGGATGAGGCCGCACAGGGTGTGATGAAAGGAGCATGCGAAGATTCGCAACTCCCCCATGTAAAGGGCTGTAAAACCTCAAAAGAGCTGTGAGACACTCTAAAATGGTTCATGTGACGAACCAAGCATGCATCAATGTGCACTACTTCTTTGAGGAACTATATAACCGCAAGTATACCGATGGAACACCCATGGCTGACCACATCGCTCTGATGCTAGACATCAAGTGTCAAATCACAGACACCACCAAAAATTTAGAAGACCTACATGTTGCACAAGCCATGGTATTATCATTGCCAAAAACACAGTCCTGGGATATAATTAAAATCCAGTTGTTCGACATCGAGTCAAGTAAACTCACCTCCGAGTTAGTCACCACCAAACTTCAAGCAGAAGCAAACCGTTGTGTCCGGGATAAAGCTAGCGGAAACACAGCACTATTCGCGCAGAGCAAAGGGAACCATGGACAAGGAGGTGGAAGAGGCAAGGCAGAGGCCGTGGTGGCAGAACACAGAGGGGAGGGCACACAAACTCCCAAGGAGACCAGACATACACACACACGCCTGCCACCGACCAGACCAAATGCTGGTACTGCCGCAAAAAGGGACATTATGCACTAAATTGTCCCCAACAAAAAGACAAAGATGAAAAGATGAAAAATAGTGGTGGGCAGTCCGCAAACCTCACCGTTAGCAATTTGCAGAACCTCAGCAGTCGTGAAGTTGGCAGTGTTTATATGGCAATTGGAGGAATGCCATCCAAAGACGACATCTTACTAGATTGTGCCGCTATGTCACATATGTTCCGTGACCGTTGTCAATTTACCAACTACACACCATCTACCGGAAATGAAACTGTATCTGTCGGAGATAAGCGACCCCTAGTTGTTGCAGGATGAGGAAGCATCACCTTCAATGCCAGACTATCAGACGGCTACTGACCAGTCACCCTCCACAGAGCTCTACATGTTTCGCACCTAGCGACAAATCTCATCAGCTTAGGCACACTTCAATGTGAAGGCACGACCTTCTGTAGCTGTGAGAGAGGATTAGTTGTGTTGCTTGAAGGAGACAAATTATTACAGACCACACTCACCAGCACCTAGTGATGGACACGGGTCTACTGCAGGTATATTTGACATACCCGTACCCGTACCCGCTAAAACCCATACCCACGACAGTGGGTACAGATAAGATGCAGGTTTGGGCCTGGGTCATCGGCGGGTAGACAGGTAGTATATGACCCACCGCAGGTGTGCAGCGGGTCTCTCACATTCATGTACAATATATACTATAGAATAAATAAATATGGGGGGGGGGCAAGTGAACACACTCACCCACCCACTCACCCCTTGCCCTTACTGCCCTGGCTCCTTGCACCCTCTCCCTCTCCACCTCTCACCCCATCCCTCGCATTTGTGGTGGTGATGTATGTGGTGGTGCTGTGGGTACGCGTCCCCACAGACCCGGTGTCCTCCCCATCTCCCCTCTGTCGATGTTCGCAGTGATGTGTTTGCGTCATCCAAGTTGTCCGGGTCGTGCAGAGGGAGGTGGTGGTGATGTGCTGGCTTTGCGGGTACGTGTCCCCACTCACCTGGTGTCTCTCCACACTTCCTCCATGTTGCCTCCCCACTAGTGTTGCCGCAGCTGGCTAATTTACCCTTTATTCGCCAGCCATAGCCGCGAGCCGTAATAGCCGGCTGCAGTCATCTACAGTCGGCGCACAGCCAGTATATATTGTTAAAAAAAATATTTTTCTATTTAAAATTATTTACTAGCAGGAGCCAGCATTTCGTTGGCTCTGCTGGCATGTATATAGTTTATAGTAATAAAGTTGAATGCCCCGCGCTCTGTTGAAGAGCACGGGGGTGGGATATGTGGTGGGTGGGGCCCGGTGGGTGAAAACAGATGCCCTGCACTCTGTTGAAGAGTGCAGGGGTGGGATATGTGGTAGGTGGGGCCGGGTGGGTGAAAACAAACACCCTGCACTCTGTTGAAGAGTGCGGGGGTGGGATACGTGGTGGTGATGAGGCCGGGGTGGGTGATGTGGCCAGTGTGGGTGACGAGGGACGGGGCGGTGTGGTGGGTGACAGGGATGACGTGGCCATCTTGTGTTTGATGCAAGACAGCCGGTGGGGGTGCGACTGATGAGGCGGGATGGTAGTGGTGGGATGGAACAAGGGGTGACATGGCCATCTCGCATTTGAAGTGAGACAGCCGGGTGATGTGGCAGAGGTGGGTGATGAGGCTGGGGTGGGTAAGGAGGGATAGGGTGGTGTGGTGGGTGACGGGGATGATGTGGCCGTCTCGCATTTGATGCGAGACAGCCGGTGGGGGTGCGACTGACGAGGCAGGATGGTGGTGGTGGGGTGGAACGAGAGACAACGTGGCCATCTCGCGTTTGATGCGAGACGGCCGGTGGGGGTGTAGGTGATGTTGCTGTCTCGCATTTGGAGCGAGTCGGCGGGCGTTTAGTTGTGGTGGTGCTGGCCTTCATGTTCATGTTGGTGGTGGTGGTGGGTGCCGCGCCAGGTGTGTTGTCTCGTGTTGAAACACGAAAGTTACCTACATATATATATATAGTACATTAATAAAGCTGTAGATAATGAGTTACTTACTTTGTGGGCCTGTGGTTACCGCTTTCTCGAGTGGTTGGTGGTGTCTTGAGGTGAGTGGCTGAGTTCAAACTCGGTGACTGAGGCTGAGTGTGTGTGGAAACAAACACACCCATGGGCTGAACAAAGTGCAAAAGTCAGTCCACAGCCTGAAAAATGATCTATTAATAATTATAACTAGTATACTATGCAATATAATTAAAATACTAGTATATGTATATAAGCTGGCTTAGCTGGCGGCTCGCGGCTTTGGATTTTTGACAGCCATAGCTGTGAGCCGGTGACCGGCTGGCTAGAAATTGGCCCGGCTTGCTGCTTGCGGCTGGCAGCCGCAGCCGTGGCAACACTACTCCCCACCTCCTCCCCATCTCCTCTCTGTTGACATTTGCAGTGATGTGTTTTCGTCATCCGAGTCGTCCGGGTCATGCAGAGGGAGGTGGCAAAGTGTTGTGGTGGAGGTGGTGATGTGTTGGTGTTGTTGTTGGCGGTGATGTGTTTGCATTGTCGTGCAGTGGTGAAGTGTTGTGGTGGAGGTGGTGATGCATCAGTGTTGTTGTTTTGGTGGTGATGGTGGTGGTGCTGGCACATCCAGCACTTTCTAAAACATAATAATTAGTTTTGACTCACTAATATTGACTTACCTTTCCACCTCGACTCTGTGACAGAGTCAAGTCCAAGTGGTGCTGCTGGCAGTGTTGGTCTTTGTTTGGTCAACAATGAAAAAGTTAATAAATTTTGAAAAACCCTTTGTTAAGGCTCAAATAAAATGGAAAAAATATGAAAAAATACATACATATAGGGAAGATACTACACTACAATACCCACGCCAAAACCCGTGTACCTGGGCCATGGGTACAGGTTGGGTATGGGTCTGAAAATTGTGACCTGTACCTGCACCTGCTGTGACCCGTACCCATGATCTGCGCGGGTTTCAAAACCCGTGCCGATCACTACCGGCACCCTCTACTACATCACACAAGTATCAAATGAGGCAGTGTTCGCCACCGTTTTGAGTGGGAGTCTGTGGTTATGGCATTGCCACATGGGTCACCTGCACTTGGATGCAGTACAAAAGCTCGTGCAGAAGGAGATGGTTGGTGGGCTCACCATTTTGTCACCACGAGTTTATGACCATGTTTGCGAGGGGTGTGTACTTGGCAAGTCACACCGGTTGCCATTCCCGGAAGCTAGCACAACAACCTACGAGAAAATGGAGTTAGTTGTTGTAGATATAATGGGACCCATGTCTGTTGAGACATGGACCAGAATGTTGTATGCATTCATGGCTGTAGAGGTTAGCAGCAGATTGGGAGTGGGAGAGTTGATGGCAATGAAAGACAAAACTGCAGAAATACTTAAGGCAACTATCACAAAGCTCAAGCATCAATCAGATGTCAAAGTCAAGCGGATACAATCAGATAACAGCACTGACTTTGTCAATGCCATTGTTCGAGAATTCTGCCGGTGTAATAGGATCATCCACGAGACGACCGTTCCATATACACCGGAACAGAATGGAATCGCAGAAAGCACTATCTGCATCTGCTTCAAAATGGTCAGATGCATGTTGCATTCTGCCGGAATGGACTTACATTACTGGGGCGAAGCCTTCATGTACACCATTCACATCTGCAACCTATCTCCCACCTCCGCAATCCATAACAAGGTCCCCTTGCATGCTTGGACTGGCCGAAAACCAGATGCTTCACATCTCCGTGTATTCGGATCCATCGCATATGCCAACATCCCGAAGAAACTCCGGGGTGGAAAACTTGAAGTAACAGCTGTAAAATGTCGAATGTTAGGGTGATGGGCAGACAAAACAAAGGGTTATCATCTCGAAGACATTGACACATGTTCATTGATAATGTCACGTGATGTCTGATTCGTCGAAGACAACTCACCCACTGAACTGGCAGTCATCAACGACGATACTGCCACTCCCAGTGGTGAACAAATGAAGAGAACTACAGATGACACACCTCAGAATGAACCAGAAACAACCCTGCCCGTAAGCCCATCCTCCACCACATCTCAATCTGATTTCGAACCAGAAGGGCGTTTTGAGCCTGAAAAACCACCTACTGCTCCCAAAACCCCCGCTCCTGAACCACCGGCAGCCCCCAAACAGTCCAAGTGGACTGACCTACCCCTATGCAAACCCTCCACACACACTCGTGTTGCACCCGTTCATTTTGGCGTCCAGGCAACCCAAGACAATATTGACGTGGCTGCAAACACTAGGAATATCAATGCTGGCCACGCATTCATCGCCTATACAGGCGATCCGCCTACCTATCGCCATGCCCTACAAACGCCACACTCGAAAGAGTGGGAGGATGCATTAGCCATTGAGTACGATCAGTTGATGTGTACTGGGACTTTCAAGTGGATAAAAGACATACCGAGAGAACGATGAATGATCAGAAGCAAGATTGTTTGTCACGAAAAGAGAGATGGCAAAGGCACTGTCTACCAACATAAGTGCCGAATTGTTGCCAAAGGTTACTCGCAGATCCCTGGCCAGGATTCCGAGGCGACATTCAGTGCCGTTGCAAAGTACCCTACCCTCCGTGCACTACTGTTGATTGCTGCATGCAACAACTTAGAACTCCACCAGATCGATGTTATTGGCGCTTACCTACAAGGTGACTTGAATGAAGAAATTTACATGGCACTGCTGGATGGATTGAAGGTGAAAGGGAAGGAAGGAAGGAGTTTGAGGTTGAGGAAGCCATTGTATGGGCTAAAGCAGGCAGGAAGACAGTGGAAAAAGAAGTTGGACAGAACAATGGCACACCTGGGATTTGCAAAGAGCAACACGAATGAGTGCCTCTACATCATGCATAAAAACAGTGAAGTGACACTTCTTGTCCTCGTTTATGTTGACAACACCTCGCTAGCGAGCAAAGATATTAGGTGCATCGAGGAATTCAAAAGGTCAATCGGTGAATACTTCCTGATCAAAGACCTGGGCAAACTTCACCACATCCTCAGCATCCAAGTATCTCACGACCAACTTGCACACACCATCACCTTAAATCAGACTGCTTACATTTGCAGCATCTTAATGTGCTTCGGCATGCAGAATAGTACACTTGGGGTAGTGGGCCGCTGCTGAGCACGGCATGTACGAGTCCTTGTTCATGAAAATGTGCTCA